>BHFT01039892.1:25781-75670 GCA_004320025.1 Laticauda laticaudata
GGGGGGGGGGGGGGGGGGGGGCTACTGGTTTTTCAAACCGTAATTTAAAGAGTCCTGACCTAAGTGAGCAGGGGGAATGCTTGAATGGGCCAAGTGAAGGCTTTATTTCCATGCGCTGTACGTGTCTGTCTGAAGCAGAAATAAAGGTTGTGAAACACACCCACCCACACACTCACACCGTTCATTATGAAGCGCTGATTGAGTTAGGGGTGTGTTCCTTTAAGCACGATTGTTCAGTNAAGCGCTGATTGAGTTAGGGGTGTGTTCCTTTAAGCACAATTGTTCAGTTGTGTAGTGTGACTCCCTCCGAAGGCCATCTGTTGCGAGACCAGAAGTCTTCCTTGAGTTATTAGTTGATTAGTTGGCCGCTGAGAGAACAGACCGTCTGACTAAACAAGCCAAGGGCCCCGTCCAACAAACCATGGCTTATGTTCTACCCTCCAAGGCCCAATACAGCCATCTCCCCCGTCCATCCGGGGCGATGGATTTTTTTTTTGTAAATTTTTCACCCGATAGGAAATAAAACCGATTAAATACACACCAAGCCGTCATTTCAACCCATATTTAATTAGTGGGGCTTTCCTTTAATGACACTTCAACGTAAAGTAAATCATGCCAAATGGAGGTCAGTTGGGGATGATTTTTGACTAGCATTGGATCTCAGCAGTGTCTTTAAAAAAAAAAAATCTCACCGAAGGAAGTGGGGCCGTTTTTGAGATTAGTCAGTCACCCCTAGGAAGGATTCTTTTGTAGAAATCAGCCTTAAAATAAGCTCTGTATGTTGCATGGCTGGAATACGGATAGTGGAGCCAAAATTAATGTACAGAAGCTTACGAGGGGAAAAATCCAACCTAGAACAAAGGAGAAATGTCTTGAATTTGTAAGAATAATTAACCAGAGGTTTTTGAGAAGATACTGGACATCCATTTGGCCAGAGTCGTGGAAAGTCTCTTGCCTGGGGCAGGGGATTAGGCCTCCAAGGTCCCTTCCAACCCTATCATTTCTATTCTATTCTATTCCTTATTATTCTATTCTACATTCTATTCTATTCCTTATTCTGTTCTGTTCGACTCGACTCGACTCTATTCTATTCTGGCTTTATTCTTCGTTTGTCTATTTATTTGACCATTCTTGCCTCGGCCTGTTCCCAGAAAGGGAAACTGTCGAATAAGATGATTACACATTGGATTTTTTTTTTTCCCCTCTATTAGTATCCGGCAACCATCCTTGCTTGCTGTTAGTCTCCAGCATCTATGGGAATATTTTCAGAAGTGGCTGTGCAGGACAGATTGTAAAGACGGTTCTGGCTGAATTTGGGGCAGATAAGAATCTCAACTGGGATAGAAACGAGATTTCCTGCGGTAAACGGGGCTGGGGGCAGATTTTTGGAACCATCTCAGCCTTTGGCAGGTTTCCCAGCCGTGAGAGGGCTCTCCGTAGGATCGGTTTACACCGAGTTTTAGCTGCTTCACTTCTTAAGCTGGGTCTGACAGCAGCACGCGTATGACGCAGAGTTTCCATTTCAGCAAGCGAAGGAACCGTTTAAAGAAATAATCTCCCCGGAGAAAAGGATTACTATTATTATTATTATTATTACTAAATAATAATAATAATAATAATAATAATAATAATAATAATAATAATAATAATAATTTATTTTCCCTCCCTTGCTAGACAATTTGAGCTGTGATTGGTTTCTCCTTTCTTTGCTTGGGTTTTTCAGGCAAAGTGTTTTGTTGCTCTGGTTGCCAGTAGACGTGACATATTTTTCCAGAGACTTTAACAACGTAACTGCTCTGTTGCAATCGGATGCAACACTTTGGTTTGTCTACATGATGTTGCTTGGTTGGGTTGCTTTCTCTCCTTCCTTCCTTCCTTCTCTCCCTTCCTTTCTCCCTCCCTCCCCTTACTTTTTCCTTTCTTTCTTCGTTCCTAACATTGTTGCTATGGTTTTAGATCTCCTTCCTTCTCTTCTTCCTTCCTTCTTTCCCTCTCTCTATCCTTCGCCTTACTTCCTTTCTTGTTTCCTTCCTTCGTTCCTCTTTCCTTTCTTCCTCTTCCCTTCCCCTTCCTTCCTGCCTTCTCTCCCTCCCCTTATTTCTTCCTTCCTTTCTTCTTTCCTGACATTATTGCTGTGGCTTTAGACTTCCTCCCTCCCAACCTCCCTACCTCCTTCCTTCCTCTCATTCACTCTTATCATTTTCCCTTCCATGTAATCTCTCTCTTAATCCTCCCTCCCTCTCCCTTCCTTCCCTTCTTTCTTTCTTTCTTTCTTTCTTTCTTTCTTTCTTTCTTTCTTTCTTTCTTTCTTTCTTTCTTCTTTCTTCCATTTCATGGGACAATTAATTTGGCTGGGATGATACAGGGTCTCCTATCTTGGGCAGGGGGTTGGACTAGAAGACCTCCAAGGTCCCTTCCAGCCTTAGGATTCAATTAGTCTTTTTTGCCATCCAGAATCTGTCCCTCTTTGCAGACCGTCCTTATAGAGTAACAAAAGGTGTTTTTTTTTGTTTTTTTTAAAGAGACAACTGGATTTCTTATGTTGTCCCTTGAGGACATTTCACTTCCCATCCGAGAAGCTGAGAACTGAGGAACCGAAGAAGCTTCTCGGGTGGGAGGTGAAACATCTCCAAGGGAGAACCAAAAAAATCCAGTTGCCTCTTGAAAAAGCACCTTTGGGACAACCAACGCCCAGGTGGGTGGTTGTGAGTGAGAATCTCCATAGACAGTCTTTATAAAAGTTGTTATTGTCTCTTTTCAGGACCTCAATACCGCCTGGAGAAACAGAGTGAGCCCAACATTCCCATCGACTTGGATTGCACTTTGGAGAGCCAAAGCACTCTGGAATTTTGCCTCGTCCGTGAGAATAGTAGGTTGGCTCTTCTTCTTCTTCTTCTTCTTCTTCTTCTTCTTCTTCTTCTTCTTCTTCTTCTTCTTCTTCTTCTTCTTCTTCTTCTTCTTCTTCTTCCTCTTCTTCTTCTTCTTCTCCTTCTCCTTCTCCTTCTCCTTCTCCTCCTCTTTCTCCTCCTGCTCTATCATCCTCTCCTGCTCCTCCTCCTCTATCTTTTCCTTCTCCTTCTCCTCCTCCTCTGTCATCTTCTTCTTCTTTTCTCTCTCTCCCTTTCTCTCTCCTTCCCTCCCTCCCTCCTTCCTTACAGCCTTTTATAAAAGAGCTTTCAGCTCACGTAAGTTATGTCCCCTGGCTTCCTAGCTCACAGTGCTTTTACAGCCCTCTCTAAGCGGTTTACAGAGTCAGCCTCTTGCCCCAAACAATCTGGGTCCTCGTTTTACCAACCTCAGAAGGATGAGTCAACCTGGAGCCGGTTAGGATCGAACTCCTGGCAGTGGGCAGCATTAGCCTGCGACACTGCATTCTAACCCCTGTGCCACCAGGGCTCAGTAATTGCTCTTAAACTCCCAAATCCATGGATTGATGCTTTAGCGATCCAAATCGCAGGTCTGTAGTTATTCCTGGCTGCTCCTCTCTTTAGGATTGCTACCTTTTTGAGCCTGGCATTTAAGGCATTATTCAAAAGAGGGGAGGGGGTATAGTCCTGGACAGCTGCTACTCCATTCTTCAGATGCCCCAGAGAGATCTCCCAATTGCCGTGAGACATCCCTGTCTAATTTTAGCTGCTGTAATTAAAATCAGCCATTTCTTCATATAAAGGATTTGCAGCATTAAGGCATGTGTGTGTGTGCGTGCGTGTGTGTGTTTTCCAGAAGAGCAGGCGTGCACATGTATACCCGTATTCTCTTTAAGGAGCTGAACAGATGCTGGAAAAATGAATGCCAAAAGGCTCCGTTTTGAGATCTTGTGTGTTTATATTTCAAGGGATTAAGTGAGGAGGGGATTTTTTTTTTAAATTAAATTATTATTAGCAAACAAGATGTCTTCTTCTTTTTTTTTTTTTTTTANTTTTTTTTTACCGGCCCTTACTGGGGTTGGGAAGACGAACACAACCACTTCCCATATTTGGGAATGTTCGGTAGGAACTGCGTTGCGGCAGGATTATTTATTTATTTATTTATTTATTCCACTTTCCCCCTCCTCTCATTTCCCCACCTCTCTTCTCTGCTCAGGAGAAATCCCTGCACTATTCATGGTTAATTTCCTTTTATAGTTCCCACCCAGCTTCTGGAGAGTTCCTGGTTCCCATTTCATCATTAAATCGTAATTAGTATTCAAGGGAAATTGGTCTTAATATATTAAAATTGGTTAAGTGCCTTTAGTCCTGTATCAAAGCCAATATCTTATTGGAAAATGTAATTGGGGATGCTGTGTATGTAATTAATTGAATTACAATTAAGAACTTTCATTAAGCAATATACCACTACATTAAAGCAATAAGAGGTTGGGTTGGGGGATTCAGGGCCATGTGGGTATATAGTGCAGCACAACCAAACTTTATTGTTGTTTTCCTGGGGGAAGGAGAGAAGGCTCATTCTTCTGAGGCTGGAAGAACTAAGTATTATTTCAGGTCTGAAGGTTTCCTTAAAGTAACTCTACAAGCAGTAGTATCTAGGCGTTCCTTCAGCATTTTCTTAGCATCCTCCAGATAAGCCAAAACATATGAAGAAGGGTTGCAGGAATTGGGTATGGCTAGTCTATGAAAAGAAGGACTAGGGGAGACAAGATAGCAGTATATTCCAATATCTGAGGGGCTGCCCCAAAGAAGAGGGAGTCAAGCTATTCTCCAGCACCTGAAGGCAAGAGAAGAAGCATATTACCTCTGAGAAATTCCACCTTTTCTTCACTGCTCCCTAGTTCTCCCTAACACATTCTTGTAACTACTCCCAAGAACCTAATTAGCTTTTATTTTTTTAAACCTGCAAACGTGCAAACTCCTAAAACAGACAGCTCATCCCAGAATCTCTCTCCTTAGAAGGAAAATTGCTTGCCATTTGCAGAACCACTCTGTCTCGCTGAAGAAGGAGGGGGCCTGCTATAATACTTACAAGAAACCTCCTGACTCAAACTGTAGGGTATTATTATTATTACTTTATTGTTCTTGTTGTCGTCAGGGATGTTCTGGGATGTTTTTTTCCCTCCCCTCAGTGGATTGTTTTGCTATTTTTATAGGCAGTGGAATAACGTCAATGGCTTTTTAAAAATATATATATATATAGAACGATTTTCAAATATTTGAGAGTAATAACTCTAGACAGGTTCCCCCCCCCCCCANTCCCCCCCCCCCCAACCTGCTTATCTAAGTTAGCTTATTGAAACTGAAAAAAGGCTGAGAAAACAAGCATTGATTGGGTAGGAAAGGACTCTGCTTAATTCTTGGTCCATGGAAGACATTGTGAACTAAGCAACCCCCTGCAAAAATTGTTCGCTTCTAAGCATTACATTTATTTCATTTGGAATTTACATTATCTCTGTCTTGATTCCTTAAGAGTTGGCCTTGAGGCTCTTCATATTTTATGTTAAGGAATGATCTGAAGTGCTCCTAAAATGTCTTGCCGTGTTGCCGTGGAGAATTTTCCAGCTTAATCTTCTATGTCATCCAAGAATCCAACCTCATTCTTCACTCTGAAAATTTCCCTCCTCTTTGGCCCTTGAAATTATTCCACTGAAATGGAATAATTGGGTGTTTTACCAGTGAGTGCCTTTTCCTAGCCTCTTGTTTCACTCTTCCTGATTATCAAAGCCTGGAGGTGGAATCAAGAAAGACATTAGCCTTGTATCCTTACATTCCCACAAATAGTCTAAACCCAACCCTTCTTCAATTCCGTTGACTCTTACCTAAGCGCCAATTTACCAGTTGACTAGATTCTTGTGTATGAGCAATAAATCAGCTTGACTGGTATTCAGCCTATAGTCCTGATTCTTCACACCTGACACATATTTTTTACAAACATGGCCACTCATGAAAATCTGCTTTCCTCCAGATGGGACATCCCAAGTTTCTTCAGCCCATCCTCATAGGTCCAATCTTCAAGTTCCTTCACTGCTGTCTTCTGAATTTCTTCCAGCTTGCCAATGTCCATCTGGAAATGTGGCACCCGCCCATCTAGTCCCAGTTTAGTTCTGGTATTGACTTGTTAAGAACCTTCAACAATCCCAGAAGCTTCAAGGTTGGACTGGACATCAAATGTCAAGAGAAACCTTGCCTGGAGATGTTTACCCTTGGCAGTAGACTCTCGAATGTCCATTGGACTGCAAGGAGATCCAATCGGTCAATCCTGAAGAAAATCAACTCTGAGCGTTCTTCGGAAGGACAAATCTGGAAGCTGAAGCTCAAATGCTTTGGCCACCTAATGAGAAGAGAAATCTCCTTGTAGAAGACCCTGATGTCAGAAAAGATGGAAGGCAAGAAGGGGACAGCAGAGGAGAGGATGCTTAGATAGGGTCATCAATGCAACGAAAATGGGTTTGGACAAAGTCTGGGAGATAGTGAAGAACATGGGGGGCCTATAGTCCATGAAGTCGTGAAGAGTCGGACACAACAACTATCCCCAGCCCAAAATGGTTGTGACAAGACCCAAGTTATTCTTATTTCTGTGTAGGCCAAACTGGCCTTCACCAGCTCAACGGGAAGAGTTATCCAGTTATCCAGTCCCTTCTGAGGCCTTGAGGAAGTCAGGCAAACCTGATTTATTTTACAGATTCAGAAGTCCTACCGGATTTCGCACAGCATAGCATTGGGGTGTGAAATTGTAATGACTGGGCCATCTGCCTTCATCTCCATGTACCAATTGAGCTTTGCCTTCAGCGCGTGTGTTCCCGTTGGGAGCGATTTGTTGCTCTTCCAAGCCTACTTTACCCATTCCTCTTCCTCCCCATTCCCAATTTCTCCCAGCCGACAACAGGCGGACTTGGTTCAGAAGGACAGGATAAAGCAGCTGGAAAACAGTGGTGGCTGCCTCATTCAGTAACCCGAATAGCTGCCGTCCTTCTCACCTGGGCCATTGACACGAGCAGAAAACGAAATAAACATGGAGCTAAAGGTGCTTTTTTGGTTTGTTTTTAATCCGACCCTTAATACCTGAGGCCAGCCAGGGCAACTAAAATAAGTCGTTGTGTGTTCAAGAATCCATCCTTCCATTAAGGAAGGCAAGATTCTGTCAAGGCAGGGTGGGAAAAAGACAACCAAACAAAGATATCAGAAGGCAGAACTCTGTGTGGCAATGTGGCCATCTTAAATCCCCCAGCTAATCTAATTCCTTCCTCGGTTTATGGCGGAGGAAGCAGCCGACTTAATGACAGAAGGGCTTGCTTTGTGTTTGGCACGTGGAGACAATTTGATAGGCAGCTGCCCGTCAGGCAAGATCTAATTCCAGATCTGTTGAACAGATGGCACGTGCCCTGCGAATACTTTCTCCCCCAGGGAGGGAGGGAGGGAGGAAAAAAGGAGGGAAGGGCTGTGGGGTCACAGTGGTTGGAATGCAGTATTGCAGGTTAATTCTATCCACTGTCAGCAGTTCGATGCTGACTGGTTCAAGGTTGACTCATCTATCCATCCTTCCGAGGTGGGTAAAATGAGGACCCAGATTGTTGGAGGCAAGAGGCTGACTATAAACCGCCTAGAGAGGGCTGGAAAGCACTATAAAGGGGTATATAAGTCTAAGGGCTATTACTAGGTGGAAAGGGAGGGAAGGAAGGAAGGAAGGAAGGAAGGAAGGAAGGAAGGAAGGAAGGAAGGAAGGAAGGAAGGAAGGAAGGACCGACCATGGGGGTCACAGTGGTTGAAATGCAGCATTGCAGGCTTATTCTGCCCACTGTCAGCAGTTCAGTCCCATCCAGCTCAAGGTAGACTCATCCGTCCTTCCGAGGTGGGTAAAATGGGGACCCAGACTGTTGAGGGACAAGAGGCTGACTCTGTAAACCTTTTAGAGGGGGCTGTAAAAGTATTGCAAAGGGGTATATAAGTCTTACTGCTATTGCTGTTGTTACCTTTGGCCTTCCCATGTCTCTCAGTGGCAACCATACTTTCTCTCTTTCTTTCTCTCTCTCTCTCTTTTGGCGGAGGCTCAAGAGGGGAGGAGATCTCGGAAGAAGATCCCCAGATCGATATTGCGACCGTCCAAGACATGCTGAGCAGCCATCACTACAAGTCTTTCAAAGTCAGCATGATCCACAGGCTCCGCTTCACCACGGACGTCCAGTTAGGTAAATCGGTTGTTATGTGTCGGACGGGCCTTTCCCCCATGGGCCCTTTTTAAGCCTCTCCAGCTCTGCCCGGCATCCTTCAGCGACCTAATCTGGGTATTGGCAAACTCCTTGAGATCTGGGACCTTGGCTCCTCACCAGACGTAGTCAAAAGAGGGCAAATGATAAAACGCTGTAATGTAAAAAAAAATATTCTGGGGCTATCACGGTTAAGGCATCAGGCTAGAAACTGGGAGGCCGTGAGTTCTAGTCCTGCCTTGAGCACAAAGCTGGCAGGGTAGGGTGTGGGGGACAACCTCGGGTAGCAATGGTAGAATGAAGGTAGCAATGGCAGACCACTTCTGGGGAAAAAACTTGCCAGGAAAACTACAGGGAGTCTCTGAGAATCGGGCACGATTGGAGCAGGAGGAAAATAAAACAGAAAACGTGTAAGCTCCATCACTCCCCACCCCCCACCACCCTAGGGTTGGTGCAGCCTTCCCGCAGGGCGAGGTCTGTTTCACAAGGACGACGAGGAAAGGGTCGATCATATTTGTTTCAGCAAAGAGGGTTCTTGTCTTCGGAAAGCACAGAGTTTGCCAGCAGCCCCCATTTTGTGCTGAGATTGTGCGTTGAAGGCAGCTGTTTGAACACACAAGCACAGGAGGGGGAGGAGGAGGAGGAAGAGGAGTAAAGAAAATATAAACTGTGGCCCTGTCATCTATGGAGATTGTCTGTCTCTGTCTCTCTCTCTGTCTCTCTCTCTGTCTCTGTCTCTGTCTCTGAGAGAGAGAGAGAGAGAGAGAGAGAGTCTCTCTCTCTCTCTCTCTCTCTCTCTCTGTATGTGTGTGTGCAAGAGACACAAATGTGATATTTATTTCCTGAAAAGTTAAAGCCACAAAGAGGATTTCTGTTTTCCTTTTTTAGTTTCGTTGTCCAATGTTTATTTTCCTTTGGTGCAAGTTTTTATCTTGTCTTCCTTTCCTTTCTCCCTCTTTTTCCTTCTCTCTCTTTTCCTTCCCTCCCTTCTCTTTTCCTTTCCTTTTTCTCATTTTTCCTTTCTTTCACTCTCTTCTTCTTCCTCTGTCTTTTATTTTCCTTTCTTCTCTCTTCCTTCCTTTCCCTTTCCTTTCCCTTCCTCACCCCTTCCCTTCTCCCCACCCCCCTCCTTTTATTGTCTTGTTAAGGAAGGATTTATATACTGGAGTTGATGGAGGGCAGCTTTCGGCCGTGTTTTCTGCTCTTGAGCAAACCATCTTGGGGTGATAGTTTCCTTCCAGGGAAGTTTGACTCACTTGTATCTGGAATCTGTCAAGAAATAAGAGCTTGAAAAGGTCATGACAGATCACCAAAGACAAATGCTTAACCCAGCAAGTCTTTCTGTCTAGAAACAAATAGCTTTCACTTGTACTCAAGTGAGGAAACAAACCAGCTGGATTTGTGGAAGAGCTATTCCACATTTTATCCTTCTCAGTGAGATCTGTCTTTCTGTAAAAATTGTATCTATGTGAAATACATACAAAGTTTTGTTTTTTAAAGGGTTAGCACTTAGAGACTTATATACCGCAGCATATAATGCTTTGCAGCACACTCTGGGTGTTTTACAATGTCCTCATCTTGCCACCCACCCACCCAAGCAATCTGGGTCCTCATTTGACCGACCTCAGAAGGATGGAAGGCCGAGTCAAGGATAGAAAGCCAATCAGGATTGGTCCTCCAGGCTGTGGAGCCTTCAATGCTGCTATTCTAACCACTGAGCCACCAGGACGCCTTGGGCCTGACCCTGGAGACGTTATGGGGGTCTGGAAGAAGGAAGGCAGGCCCAGGTAGAAAACAGCAGTGAGCCAGGGGAGGTAAAAGCCTCTGTTGGGAGTGCAACCACTTCCCAGCTGAGAGGAGAGCTTAAGCAAGGAATTGGCCTGGATTATATAAACACAAGAACATATGAAACACACACACACAACCCAGAAATGCTTATCACCTTATCTTGGCTTTTCCCAGGTAAAAGCTGCCATTTGGGGAAATCCCTGTATAGCAAGCAGAAAGCAATAAAGTAGCAATGGGATATTCGAAGCTCAGGGCTGAACTGTGGTGTCCTTGATGTTTTCTGAGCTTGGTTAGCAGTGGCTAACCAAGTTGGTAAGGAAACGTCTACACTAAAACAACCAAGTTCAGGGGGCACCAAGGAGTCCACAACATTAAAGGAGTTAGTGTGAACTCTACGCATGTGCGTCTGATTGTTCAGGCCAGAAACCATCATTCCTCTTAAATCAGCAAAAGAATGCTTGATGGAAAGCACCCAGCTAAGCAGGGAGGAGGAATCAAGCAGGGAATTAGCCTTGAATCCTTGCGCAGTCATAAGAGATCCAGGACTTCCCATCCCTAATCTTCACAGAACCTTATCAATCTGCTCCCAAAGGAACGCAAGCAATCTAGGAAGATTCCTGCATTACAGGCAGAAAGCAATAAAGTAGTTTGCTTGAGCCCTACGCATGCAGGTTCGATTGCTTGCGCCCGACAATCCCAGAACTTAAGTGTAGCATGTCAGCTCAGACTCGGCCTGCAAACATCGTAAAGTATTGTTCCAACTGTGTGTTTGCAACAGCAGGCAGCAAACATTTGGGGGTGGGGGGGAATAGGCAGCCCATCTCACAAAGGACGCACCGTCGGGCCAAAACCGGTGCGCCTGCGATGGGCTGATAGGCACTGTAATAGATGGGAGCAGCTCACCCTCCACCATTTGCCGATAAAAATAATAGAAAGTTTCAAGTGCTTTTCCAGGCGATAAAGGCGAGGCAGGATGGGAAGAAGGGGCCGACGGTCTCCCACCAAGATCGTTTCCCCACCCGGCCAGCCTCGGCCTCCTTTTGTGTGTGCATACACATACACACATACACATACACTGGTGAGCCAAGGAGCCTCCGTAGCAAAAGATTGATGCCATGAGAAGTGACCTTGGCATGGAGTAGCAGTTGGTGATGTATGTATGAGCATCTCCCGGCTAAATGGGCCCCGATTTCTACGGCTAATATACATGGAAGCCCAGAACCACACTCTGGATGGCAATAAATCAACAGCCACTTTGGGTGTCATTTCTGGTTTATATTCTACTATTGTTCTATCACTTTAATTCATGTCACTATCATCTGTTCATCTGGAACAGTTTTATATAATTTTCCACTGGAGCTACCTGACAAACCCGATCAAATTAACACGGGCGCATTAACAGGGTTGACTCCGCCGCGGTGCACATTCGAGAAGGAGCCTGGAAATGAAATGTGGTTTTTTTCTTCTCTTTCTCTCTCTCTCTCTCTTTTAAGATCGAAAGAAAAGAACAAAATCCAGCCACATTTATTTGTGCTTGTTTATTGTAATCTATCAAAGGGAGGAAAGATCTGGTTGATTTGCATGATAAAAGGTGTCTTCAGTTGTTTTGGGTTGTTGTTTTTTAATCAGGCTTATTTTGGGGCTGCTTGTGGATTTAAAAACAAACAATTTGAGGAGTGAACACCAGCTGCTGGCCATATTTTTGCAAAGAAGAGATATGGATTTTGAGCCCTTGTGGAGTGAAAATTTGCGATGAAAGAATCCCTTTTTCTAATGAAGGATCCAGTGCTCTTTTCACACTCCTGGCATGCTTTGGGACCCTTGATGTGAAGGGTAATTGGAAGATGGTCCTTGGTGAGGGAGGGGTAGGCCCCAGTGACAAATTGTGCGGCTTGATTAATTGAAATGTGCTTCTCTAGTGGCCGGAGTCTATGACAGACTCTCCCGGAGTGGTCAGCTTCCAAATGAGAGTTACGCTACACTTGGCACCTGCAGGAGCTAAAGTTAACACAACACGGGTGTAGGTTCCCCTTCCCCTCCTTCCCTCCTTCCCTCCTTCCCTCCAGTGTCAGCCCAGCACTTGGATACTCCAACAAACAAGAGATGCAATTGAAAAGAAGAACACTTGCAGCGCAGGGGTCCTTGGTGGCCTCTGAGCTTGGTTGTTTTCTTGCAGATGTTTGGTTACCCAACTAAGTGATCTCATCAGTGTTAGAAGGAAGAGGGGTTTGCAGGGGGGAGGAGGAGGAGAACTGTGAGGTCCTTTGTGCTCTCTGAGCTTGGTTGATTCCTTGCAGACCATTCAGTATCCAACTAGGTAACATCAATGTTAGAAGAGTGTTTTGCAGAGGAGGAGGAGGATAACAACTGTGAGGTCCTTAGCGCTCTCTGAGCTTGGCTGATTTCTTGCAGACCTTTCATTACTCACCTAGGTGACCTCATCAATGTTAGAAGCAAGAGAGGTTTGCAGAGAAGAGGGGGAGGAGGAGGACAACTGTGAGGTCCTGAGATCTCTCAGTCATTCTCAGTGTTAGAAGCAAGAGGGGTTTGCAGAAAGGAAGAGGAGAACTGTGGGGTCCTTAGCTTGGTTTGTTTCTTGCAGATGTTTCCTGTTCTTTAGAGAATTATTCTCCAGTGTCTTCTTGATAGTAAGTTAATACGTGGTTTGATGGTTCTATTCTTAGGTTCAAAATGTGTTTCTCTCACCCTTATGGGCTATCTGACATAGCTCTTGGCTATTTAGAGAGAGAGAGAGAAAATTACAGCATTGTCTTCTAAAATGTGGTGTGGTCCCTCCAAAATTTTTCTCACTTACATCAGGAAGCAAATCCAGTTTTATTTCAGGCTTCTAGGAGTGGCTTTAAGTAAGATTTGCTGCTGTTTCCGATCTTTTTTGCTGGGTGTGGACAATCGAATGGATGTCACCCCTGCAGCTGTTTTATTGAAACCCTCATTTATCTGTTTGATCGCCTTCTCTTTGGCTGCCCAAAAGGCTGACGAAAATGAGCGATAAAATACACATTTCCTAACGAACGAGTCAACTTTCTTCAGACCAGCTTCTAATCCTCACAATATCCACTTCCAATTTTAAATAAAAGCAGCAGGACCTTTCTTGGCCTTCCTCAGACTTCCTCCTAGCCACAAAGCTTTGGATCAAGACAAAGAGAAGGGGAGAATTTCTGCAAGGAATTAGACGTGTTCAGGGGTGGGATTCTGCCGGTTCCGACCGGTTTGAGCGAACCGGTTGCGATACCGATGGAATCCCACCCCTGGACGTGTTTGATGCGAAACCTCGTTTTCTCACAATATTTTGGGGGGTTGCAATCAATTTGGCAAAATGGGATGGAAATAAAGAGGGGCTCCTTAGCCATTTCTGACTTCTGTTTTTTGCCCATCTAGGACCTTTATTATTTTTTTCTTTCTAGAGAAATACAAACAACCAAAAAAGAAGAAGATGGGGGGGGGGGGTTGGTTGCGGAAAGANGGGGGGGGGGACTTGGTTGCGGAAAGAGCTCCGGCAACATTTTGAGTCTAAACAAAGGAATTGCCTCCCCCCACCCCCCCTCGTGCTGCTTTTTAAATACTCTTGATTCCTTTGGCCTATTTCGAGGCTAACCTTGACCTGTAACTCATGACCTAAAAAATGTAATTACTTTTAAGTCTTTCCCCTCACAGCTGCCATGATGAAAAAGTGTAGAGAGGGAGAGGTCTGGTCACTCATGTCAACGGAGAAACCTTGTAATTGTAACTTAAGCAATGAGACGCCTGCTTGGTTGCAGCTCCGCACCGTAGCAAGGTTGTTGCTGTGGAGAAGAGGGTTGTGTTGGAGGGGAGGGGGGGAGGGGGGGTCCCAACCATAATAGGATCTGTAATAAATTACACAGCCTCTTGGGAAGTAAATTAACTTCTCAGGTTGGTGTTTGGGCAGGTTGGAATAGTAGAACGATGGTTTAAGTCTTCTTTCTTCTTCCTCTTTCCTCTTCTTCTAATTCCTCTTGCTCATCCTCCTTCTCCATCTCTTCTTCTTCCTCTTGTTTCTGTTTCTCCTCCTTCCTCTTCTTTGACCTCTTTGCCACCTATTCTTCCTCTTCCTTCCTTCCTTCTTGCTTTTTCCTCTTGTCCCTTCTCCTCTTTCTTCTCTTCTTCCTCCGCCTCCCTCTTCCTCCTGTTCTTCTTTTCATGTCCTCTTTGCCACTTATTCTTCCTCCTCCTCTTCTTTCCTCCTCCTCCTCCTTCTTTTATCTTTCTCCTCCTCCTCCTCCTGTTCTTCCTCTTCCTTGTCCTCTTCTCTGCCTATTCTTCTTCCTCCTCCTCTTATCTTTTCTTCTTCTGCTTCTTCTCTCCCTTCCTCCTCCTCTTCTTCTCCTCCTCCCCCCAACATAAATACACATACAATGCGGGTAGTTATTAACATCTCTCTACTATTAATGATATGGTATGTTGCTTCACTGAAAAAAACCCCGGGGAGAGGCCGTTTCATTTGCTTTTTCCGTGCCTTAGTGTGAAATTTCCCTTCCTCCCTTGACTGACCTTCTCTGGGTCTTCAGGTATTTCAGGCGACAAGGTGGAGGTAGATCCTGTGACCAATCAGAAAGCCAGCACCAAGTTCTGGATAAAGCAGAAGCCTATCTCCATTGACTCGGAGCTCCTGTGCACATGCGACCTTGCTGAAGAGAAGAGTCCAAGTAAGCCAGCTCTCTTGTCTTTCTGGGGTCCTTGTCTTGGGGTTCCCTCGTCTCTTTCCCCTAAGGAACCAAGGGGCAGCCGGACGTATCCGCCAAGACTCCCTTAGGCCACCTGAACCCGGCTTATCAGAGTCAGCCTGGATAAGATCCGGATTGGTGAACCAGGCTCCAGAATTCCCTGCCATTTCTCAGAGGACTGGAAAGTTGAAGAGTGCCCTTCAGATAGGGAAGGGTGGGGGGAGAGGAAGAGGGAAGGAGGAGAAGGAAGATGATAGTGGTGGAGGAGGAGGAGAAAGAGGAGAGGACAAGGAGGAGGAAGAGAAGGAGGACGAGGAGGAAGAACCTCCTCTCCTCAAAAAGGAAACCAAGAGACAATCCCCAAGAGCCATAATTATGCCGTATCTGGCTGACCAGATCCCTGTCTATACTTTTTGGAGCATGTCTTCCACTTCAAATGTTAGAGGAGTCTCCAGAGATTTGGAGCCAACCATGTAGGTTGCACATGTCTTGAAAGGAACTGTGCTGTCCACATCAGTCCCGCCCAGGAGGACCAAGAGCAAACCTGTCAAGTTCCTCATGGGAATTAAGTCACAAATCCTTCCTTGGCACAATATGGTACTGTGTCTAGAGTAGCGCAAGAGACATTCTTGCTTCTAGGAAATTCAAGTAGTAGGGCACTACTACTTTCAGCTATTTTTACTGTTCTTTACCCCCACAATAGTTGAGTGATCATCTCCTCCTCCTCTTTCTTCTTCTTCTTCTTCTTCTTCTTCTTCTTCTTCTTCTTCTTCTTCTTCTTCTTCTTCTTCTTCTTCTTCTTCTTCTTCTTCTTCTTCTTCTTCTTCCTCCTCCTCCTCCTCCTCCTCCTCTTTTTCTTTCTTTTTCCTCTTCTTCCACCTCATGTTCTTCTACTTCTTCCTTTTCCTCCTCCTTCCCCTCCTTCTCCTTTCTCTTTCATTTCCTCCTCCTCTATCTTTTTCTTCCCTCTTCCTCCTCTTTCTTCTCCTCCACCTCTTCCCATTAAACAAAATCTGGCTCTTCTCCACCTGATGACCATCTTGGATCACCCTCCCATGATGGAGCTGGCTCAAAATTGAAAAACCCGCAGATCTTTTTCTTCCACATGTTGCTTTTGAACTCGGGGCGAAGGGAAGAAGGGACATTCTCTTTTTTTTTTTTTTTTGAGGCTGGCGAAGGAATGACTCCCTCTCTCTCTCTCTCTTTCTTCCTCACCCTCCTTGCGATCCTATCAGCAAAGTGATCGATGTTTGCCTCAGAGTTTACATCAAAAATTATTCCCGGGTCTTCCTTCGAAAATGAATTATGGCAGAAGGAATGAGGCCGAGGAGGAGAGATAAAAGGTTTTTGAAGTTCTGCAATATATTTTGTGTCCCCCCCTCACTTTCCAGGTTTTATCTCTTGTAACACCACCGTCCTCCCTCTCATCTTTTCCGCCACAGACAGCCAAAAAGTGTCACAAACAGATGGCCTGTAGGGTTCCAGCCCCACGGAGACACACCTTTTGCTCTTTTGTTAAAAACAGATGCCTTCTCGGAAGGGATGAACTCCCCAGGCTGATAATCAACTTGTTTCCTCAGCTTGCTCAGCCCGTGAACTGCACAAAAAAAGGTTTTGCAAATTCGTGTTTTTTTTTCCCAAATAAGGGCATCCCTGAGCCCGAATAAATCAGCCGTCTATCAAATCAAGACGGTTGCATTTAATTCACCCAACCTCTGTTGGATCTCGGCACCAACAAAGCTTGGAGGCGGAGAGGCGCTATTACTATCCCCACCCCAAAATCTGCCCCCAAATTTCTAGAGATTCCTAATCCTCAAAAGAATTTGGCCATCAGGTTCCAAGATCTCGTGCAATCCTGTAAGCGGGGGCGGAGGAAGAAAAAAAAACAAAAACATGGAATTTTCAGGAGATTATCGTTAGCTCCCAAGATTTTTAGATAGAGTTGTTTAGGTTGTCCAGATTTTGATCACGGGATGCTGCAAGGATCATTAGCATGAAAAATGGGTCATAAGTCACTTTTTTTTCAGGGCCGTTGCGTTGTAACTTTGATTGGTTGCTAAATGAGGATTACCTGTATATGATAGCCATCCTTATCTAGGGTCTACCCCATATCCGGGGTCACAAGTGAGAAAATATTTCTCAGCGTTTCAACTAAACAGCCATCTTAAATATTTCGTATCTCTTTATTTAAAACATGTGCCATTGAGCCAAGTCTCTCTCTCTGTTTCCCTTCCTTTCTTTTTCTTTCTTTCTTTCTTTCTTCCTTTTTCTTTCTTTCTTTCGATTTCTTCCTTTCTCTTTTTAATCTTTCTCTCTCTTCCTTTCTTTTTCTTTCTCCCTTCCTTTTTCTTTCTCTCTCTTCCTTTCTCTTTTACTTTTTCTCTTCCTTCCATTTTCTTTCCCTCTCTCTGTCTCTCTCTGTCTCTCTGTCTCTCTCTCTCTCATGGGCGTGCGCGCGCACACGTGCACGCTCTTTTTCTAGTTTCTCTTTTCTGATGCATTGGCTGTTGCTAATGAGAGGCCCACTCGGTCAAGAAAAATGCAGTTTATATAAACAAAGCAGGGATGTTGAAATCACTTGAAAGAGCAGTAGTACACATAAGATCGGAGGGGAAAAAAATAGAGACGTATGGTTGGACCTCATTCAGCAATTTATCATTTCAAAAGAGGTTTCATCTTTTGTTGGTTAACGGTCTACTTCAAAGTCACCCCAAGGAAAGCAGCTGGCAACGGTTTCAGAATTATACTTTTCCTCAATAACATTCTGGGTATAGCAATAGCCCTTAGACTTATATACCTCTTTGCAGTGCTTTTATAGCCCTCTCTAAGCAGTTTACAGAGTCAGCCTCTTGCCCCCAACCATCTGGGTTCTCATTTTACCCACCTTGGAAGGATGGAAGGCTGAGTCAACATTGAGCCGGTCAGGATCGAACTCGGCAGAATTAGCCTGCAATACTGTATTTTAACCATTGCGCCACCACAGTAATCCTCAACTTACAATCAGAGGTTTTGTGACTGTTCAAAGTTACAAGGGCACTGAAAAAAGTGACTCACGACCATTTTTCATACTTACGACCTTTGTAGCATCTCTCATGGTCATGTGATCCAAATTGGGCCCGTTGGCACCCGGCATGTATTTATGGACAGTTGCACCTTCCTGGGGTCATGAGATCATCATTTATATCCTTCCCCAGCTGTCTTCCAACAAGCAACATCATTGGCGGGAGCCGGATTCGTTTCACGACCCCATGATCCACTTAAGAACTGCAGTGTTTCATCGAACAACTGTGGCCAGAAAAGACCGTAAAAGGGGCCACAATGTACTGAACAACTGTTTTGCTGAGCAATTGAAATTTTGGTGGTCCATCCATGGTGGTCATAAGTCAAAGACGACCTAGAATCTAGTCCACTAAAGTTCAATACTCAGTTGGCACCAGATAAGAGTCAGTGGAATTCAGGAGGGTTTGGACCTTTTGTGGGAACGTAATGATTCTAAGCTACTAATATGCTTAACTCCACCCTCCCAGGCTCTGCTTGCTCTTCTCCTTCAGAATCAGTTTGAACCGATGCCAAACCCGCTTACGAATGGCCATTATCTCTGTTCGAACCTTCTGCAATCTTCTCCTCTTCGAAGGGCATCTTTTAAATCAGCCTCTGCTTTGATTCCCCCCAAAGATTTTGCCAATTTTCTTGGAAGAGGGGGAGGGAATTGAGCCTCTTGTTGTTAAGAAGGAAGATTGAAGCCTTCATAAAATCAGTTGCCATTTTTATAGCCCCCAGAAAGAGGCCCTGTGTCTCAATTAAGAACACATAATATAAAGTCTTAAGGAAGCCCCATAATAAGCTTTAATGTGATTATATCCCCGGGCAAAGCATCATTTAAAGGAAACCTGATTCTCTGAATATCTCGTTAACATTATTGGTGGGGGAGGGAAATAAAAACAGGTTGGGAGCCAGTTCCAAATACCGCTGTCCACCCTAGAATACTGTAGAATGGAACCGGCTCAGGGTCAGTCCCAAAAAAGGTTGGGTCAACACACACACACACGCACACACGCAGGCTAGCATCGTATCTTCTTGGCTAAACATCCAAGCCAACCACGTAATGGGCAGAGGGAGGAGGGAAGCTCAAGGCTAATTCTTCTTTGATGAACACCGCCAACCTTGTGATCCGGAACTGGGCCTGATTTTGATCAAAGCCAGCCTGTCCTCGGAACCTGACAGCCATCCAAACATCAAGAGAGTTATGTTATGACATCACATCAGACTTCTCTCCCTAGATCAGCTCTTTCCCGGCCTCGTGGTGTGCCTGCCAGATGTGCCAAAGTTGCAGCATCTGGGAGGCTCAGCCAGCCCAACGCGAGGACAAAGTCTCATGCCGGGTGTTGGGGTTCCTGCAGATGTTTTTTAGTGGATGTGGAAAGGCATGGCTTCGTTTCTGTGATGTCACAGGAACGGACACATCTCGGAGCAGCACCACTCAACAACCCTGCTCCTCCAGGTAGCACACAGCACCAAAGGAAGCTTGCTTTGTCTTTCTCGCACCCAACCTAACTCCGAAAATACTAAACTGATAAACAAGCAACGAGTTATGGAGAAAACTCCTTTGAACAGCAGGCCCCTTCGATAGTTGAGTCTTCTCCTTCTCTTCTCCTTCTTCCTCCTCCATTTTCATCTTTGGTTTTACTCTTCTTCCTTTCTTTTTCTTCCTCCTCCTCCATCTTCTTCCTTCTACTCCTTTCCCGCTCCTCTTCCTCCCCCTCTTCCTCCTCCTCCTGTTTTCCTCCATTTTCCTATTCTTCCTCTTCCCTCCTTTCTTTTTTCCTTCTCCTCCTCCTCTTCATCTTCTTCCTTCCACTCCTCTTTCCCCTCTTCCTTTTGCTCCTCCTTCATCTCCTCCTCCTCCTCCCCCCTCTTCCTCCATTTTCCTCTCCATCCTCTTCCCTCCCTCTTTTTCCTCCTCCTCCTCCTCCAGTCATTTAATTGCCACCCTGGTGGCTCTCGAGTGGGAAGGTTTCCTCTCGATTCCCATTCCATTGTTGTGCCGGGGCTTAACAGAATGTTAACCTGGTAATAGGCGCAGGGCTTTTCCCATTATGAGCCTTGCTATTGAGTGGTTCTGCATGGCTAGTTAAGGAGGAGAGCCAGAAGATTAATGAAAGCTGCCTTAAAGCCAGAGGATGGAGGAGCAACTCTTCCCCGAAGAAGGCATATTAGTGCCGAAGCAGAGGACTGCTTCTCCCCCCTTTATTCCCCCTACACACACACACACTTTCCCTCTTACCCTGCAACCTTTGAACCCCTTTCGCTTCAAGAGCTGCCAACGGAACCGACAGTTTGATAGATGCGGCTTCACGGGCCAGTCTTCTTTCCCATTGAATTCGCCCAGGAAAAAAGAAGGAGGGGGTGGGGGGAAACTGCACGTACACACACAGACACACACACACAGAAGGACAACTTTCTCCAGCACGGTTTCAGGCTGGGTTGTTTCTGATAGCCTCACACAAAAAGTCCCTGATGTGGTTCGGTTTTGCTTCCGGGCTGTGTTCCACACGCAGACATGTGTCGAGCCAAAAGCTCACCTGGGTGACATTACCCCTGAGTTGTAGTCCGCACACCGAGGGGTATTGGGATCAAATCAGAGTTAAGAGTCAGAGCAGTGGGGCTTAGCTGTGGGACATGGTAATCATGCACATAAATTTGTATGCCGCCCAACCCTTTACAATTCTGGGCGGCTGACTAACAACCAACAGTGAAACCCATTAACAACAACAACAACAATAATAATAACAATAGTAATAATAATAATTATAATAATAGTTGTTATTGTTATTGTTATCATTATTTTAAAAGACCACAATCCTTTGTGATCATCTAAGAGAAGGAAATATTTGCAGTTCAGGGTTGAATTGGGGGGGTCATTGTTGCCCTCTGAGCTTGGCTATTTTCTTGCAGACATTTTATTACCAAAGTAGGTAACGTAATCCATGTTAAAAAAAGAGTGGGGTTTGAAGGGAGGAGGAGGAGAGGCTCACTTTGGTGGTTTTCTTACAGAAGTTTCCTGACCCAACTAGGGAATATCATCAGTGTTATTAGGGAACAGGGTTTGATCTCCTCTTAAAGAAATTAAACTCAAGTTGATCGTTTCAACTTTCACTCCTCGGGATAAAATGCTCTCCTGCCAGTTTCCACCACAATCACCGCCATCTCTCATGAAAGGGGAGAAGAACAGAGCGTAAAGGAATAGATTCTACCACCCGCCTACCCCATTGCAAAGGAGAGGTGTGGAGGCCGCTTATATCATGAGAAAACAGGTGCTTTCTTGAAGACCATGAAGTGGGCTACGAGGCCCTGATGCTGGTCATTGTATTCTTCGTTTTCCTTGTCCCAGAGGTTATCCGGGAGGGTGCCCTGCCCTGCCCAATTGGCACGGTCTGGACTTGAGAAGGAAATGTGTCTTTTTTTCCTTTATTTACTTTATTACGGTGATTTATATCCTGCCATTTCTCCTGGGGGGTGGAAAAAACCCAACGCTTTCCAGTTAGCCCGGCCACCTTACAAAATCTATAAACAGATGGCCTTAACCTTTGGGTAAATCAGGTTAACAGTCTTAGAGGGGTTGAAAAAGGAGAGGGGAGGATATCAGGTTTGTCCATTAGCCTTCCAGAAAATGGGAAGTTAGCAGACGTTTGATAACAAACCCAATGTAGTCGAAATAATACCCCTGAAATAGGCCTGTCTGTTCAACCCACTCCCATCTTGACCGCTAAGCTTTTCTAACTCTTTTTTTCCCGAGTTTCCCCACCTGTATAATGGGAGTATCATACCATTGCCTTGGCCCAAGAGGGTTACCCAAATCTGCCATCCTCTTTTCTGGGATTCTCGATGTCTTGATTGATAGCCTCCCCGAAGTAGATGAGTCATCATTTAATAGCAAATCAGTCATGAGTTGCATATGAGATTGACCAGGGATTGTTTATTGCTTCATGCTCGGTCCTGGCTAAAGTAAGTCCTTGGCTTATGACTGCAGTTGAGCCCAAAATTCCTGTGGGTAAGCAAAGACATTTGCTAAGGGAGGTGGGGGTTTTTTTTGGCCCATCTTATCACCTTTGTTTGCCACAGTTAAGGAAGGAACAATGGACATGTCTAAATTTAATAAAAAAGAAGGACTAGGAGGTGACGTGATAGCAGTGTTCCAATATTTGAAGGGCCAAACTATTCCTCAAAGCATCTGAAGGCAGGACAAGAAGGAATGGATGGAAACTCATCAAGGAGAGATCCAAACTAAAACTAAGGAGAAATTTCCTGACAGTTGGAAAAATTCATCAGTGCAGCAGCTTGCCTCCAGAAATTATTTCAAACATTTGCTCTCGTAAAGTCACATTGCTTGTTCCCATCAAGGAAGACCTTCTAAGGCTCAATTTTCCAAAGCACCAGAGGGCAGGACGAGGAGGAATGGGTGGAAACTCAACAAGGGAACAAGCAACCTGGAACTAAGGACAAACTTAAACCAGTGGAACAGAAGCTATGGGTCTTCCATCACTAGAGGTTTTCAAGAAGAGGCTGGACAGCCATTTGTCTGGAACGATATAGGGTCTCCTGCAGAAGAGAAGAGTTGGAAGGGACCTTGGAGGTCTTGTAGTCCAACCCCCTGCCTAGGAAGGAAACCCTACACCATTTCAGACAAATGGTTACCCAACATATTTTTAAAAGCTTCCAGCGTTGGAGCATTCACAACTTCTGGAGGCAAGTTGTTCCACTAGTTAATTGTTCTCATTTTCAGGAAATTTCTCCTTAGTTCTAGGTTGCTTCTCTCCTTGGTTAGTTTCCGTCCATTTTCTTCTTCTCTTGCCTTCTGGTGCTTTGGAGAATAATTTGATTCCAGATCACCCTACGTTAAAAAAAAAAAAACGCTCGAACCACCCACACCGTCGGGAAGGATACCATAAAATCTCCAGTCAGAGGTGGTATTTGCTGGTTCTCCAAACTACTCATTATGTCCGCTACCGGTTCTCCAGAACTGGTCAGAAGCTGCCGAAGACTACCTCTGCTTGACTCCCTCTTCTTGGTGGCAGCCCCTGCTACCCTGTCTCCCCTCGTCCTTCTTTTCATGACAGAATGTTTCATGCAATTCCTACAATCCTTCTTCTTATGTTTCATCCTCCAGTCCCCTAATCACCTTCATTGCTCTTCTCTACATTCTTTCTAGAGTCTCCACATCTTTTTTACATTGTGGCGACCCAAACTGGATGCCGTATTCCAAGTGTGGCCTTACCAAGGCCTTATAAAGTGGTATTAATGCTTCACATGATCTTGATTCTATCCCTCTGTTTAAGCAGGGGGTTGGGCTAGAAGACCTCTGAGGTCCCTTCCAACTCTCATTCAGTTACTATTCAAAGCTTTGTCAGAGGTCTCTCTCCTGTCAAAAGCAGCTTTTCCACGGTCCTCTTCACTTTGGTCCCTCCTTCTTCCTCTTCCTCTTCTTCTCCTCCCCCTCCTCCTTCCCCCTCTTCCTATCCTCCTCCTATCACCAAAAATAGAGGAAGAGTATACATAGATGTGAAAGATACCTTAGATAGAGATAGATAGATAGATAGATAGATAGATACCTTCTTCTCTTCCTCCTCCTCCCTCTCCTCCTCCTCCTCCTCTTCTTCTTCTCTCCCTTCCCCCCCTCCCTCCGCCCATTTAATTATGCTGCCCAATTAAAACCTCCTTGCCATGTTCAGATTCTTCTCGGACTTGAGTGGGTCTGACATTTACAAGGCTCGGCTCTCAGGCAGACAATGGTGTGATTGATGAGGTGCAGACGCCGGAGAAGGAACCGTTCCTCGTTGGTCGCAGTGGTGGGGAAGGATGCTGAGTGCAAATTTGGTTTATTTATTATCTCTTCCAAAACACGAAGGGAAGAGCGGGATTATGGAGAGATGCAGGTTGTAAAATGGATCTGTAGGGTTTTTTTGGAGGAGCCCCTGTCATCTTTTCAAGACCTCTAACGTCACACGAAAAAAAGAAGATACCTTGAAAAGCTCTCCTTCACGATTTCCCCTGCCTGCAGAATCAACATTTCTTGGATCCTAGATAGGGCAGCATGCAAGAGGTTGTAGGTTTACAAACCCCCTCCCCCCTCAAAAGAAACGTACACCTATGATAGAGAGAAAAACACACAACCTTACATTGGAAGGGCTGCCCCAAAGAAGAGGGGGGGGGGGTCAGCGTATTCTCCAAAACACCAGAAGGCAGGACAAGAAGCAACGGATGGAAACTAATCCAGGAGAGAAGCAACCAAGAACTAAGGAGTTAGAACAATTAATCATTGGGACACCCTGCCTCCAGAACTTGTGGCTGCTCCATCACTGGACAGTCATTTGTCTGAAATAGTATAGAGTTTCCTATAGGAGGTATAGGAGATTCTCCACGAAGCAAGCTTTGGAAGTCAATGACAGAATAACAGAGTTGGAAGGGACCTTGGAGGTCTTCTAGTCCAACCCCCTGCTTAGGCCCAATACCCTACACCACTTCGGACAAACGGTTATCCAGTCTCTTCTTAAAAACTTCCAGTGTTGGAGCATTTATAACTTCTGGAGCCAAGTTGTCGCACTGACTAATTGTTCTAACTCCTTACTTCCAAGTTGCTTCTCTCCTTGGTTAGTTTCCATCCATCGTTTTTTGTCTGGTCTTGGAGAATACCTTGACTTCTTCTTCTTTGGGGCAGCCCTTCGAATATTGGAAGGCTGCCATCATGTCAGCCCTAGTCCTCCTTTTCATTAAACTAGACATCCCCAATGCCTTTCATTTCGAAACCAGGCTCCTGAAACGGCTAAAGTCCCAAACCAAGCCTAATCGTTGGCATCGAAGTTCAAATAACCCCGGGGGTCGTGAACCAACCGCCACAAAGCCCGGCTCCTAGGCGCTCCTGCCTGCCACAGGCCGCCCATCGTTCCCTCTGACAGGCGCAAGCCTTGCACGGCTAGCCAGATGCGTGTCGCGCATGATGAATTGGACCCCCAGCCTCCTGCTCCTCCCTGCCGCGATAAGCGTTATCGGCGTCTCTGGAACAAAAAGGCCGACTCTTTGGAAAGCTTAAAAATAAGGATTCGAAATATAAGTCCCGCCGTTCTGCTTCCATCAGTGGGAAAAGACCCCCAAGTGGGAAAGGAGAGAGAAATCACCAGGTTTTTCCGGAGGAGGGTCAGCTGTCCAAAGCCAGGCAGGGGGGCCCTTGTTAACCGCTTACCTGGAACGCAAGGGTGGGTCAGGAGCTGGACCCCTTTTTGGGGTACCCTCCCCTGGGTTTGGGGTGGGGGAGCTGGAGTCCCACGGAAAAAAACCCGAAATATGCCCTGTAAGCCCCAAATTGCTCCTTTAGACCGGATGTGTCCAAGCTTGGGAACTTTTAAGGCTTGTGGGTTTCAATCCCAAAATGTTCGCTTTTTTTTTTCCCTTCAGCGTGTCGTCCTCAACTTCGATCAGTCCCTAAATGAACAGTTGTAAGTGGAGGGCGACAAGAGAGAAAAATGTAAATGTGAACCAGAGGGCTCCCTTCCACCCTCCCTCTCTCACATGACCCTTGTTCATGCTGATTAGCACAACAAAAGTTGTGTCGGACTTTAATCCATCTTGGGTAAAACTGGTTAAAATGCCTCTTTGTAATGCTCTATGGAACTTTTATGCTAACCTCACTCTCCTCCTCCTCCTTCTTTCTTCTTCTCCCCTTCTTCCTCTTCCTCCTTCTCTTCCTCCTCTTCTCCTCCTCCTCCTCTTTCTTCCTCTTCTTTCTCTTCTCCTTTCACTTCCCCTTTCCCTTTCTCCTCTTCCCCTTCCCCTTCTCCTTCCTCTTCCCCACCTTCCCCCTCTCCTTCTTCCCCTTTCTCCTCTTCTCCTTCCCCTGCTTCTTTCCCTTCCCCTTTTCCATCTCCTCCTCCTTCCTCATCCCTGGCAGGTCATGCAATCTTTAAGCTCACCTATCTCAGCAACCACGACTACAAGCACCTGTACTTTGAGTCGGACGCTGCCACCGTCAACGAGATCGTGCTGAAGGTAAGGCCGTGGGGCAGGTGTCGGGTGCCCCTCTTTCAAGCCCTTTGGCCCAGCCATTGTCAGATGGCTTAACCAATAGGGCAGAAGTTGGGGGTCCTTCCAGGGGTTGCCAGCCTAGATTCCCAGCCTCCCACCTGTCAAAAGGTTGAATGGAACTTACTGCTATTATTTTTAGGGCAATTTAATTTTTTTTTTTGAGTGATAGGTTTTATGTGCCATTTTTCAGTCCTTAACTCCTTCTCTTTCCTTATTCCTTTTCCCCCTCCTTCTTTCTTTCTTTCTTTCTTTCTTCCTTCCTTCCTTCTTGTTCTTTCCTTTCTTTTTCTCTCTCCTCTCTCATCTCCTTCCCTCCTTTCTCCCTCTTTCTTGTCTTTCTTGTCTTCCTTTATTCCTCTTTATCTCCTCCCTCCCTTCTTTCTGTTCCTCTCCTTTCTTTCATTGTTCCTTTTTTCTTTCTCTCACTTTCTCTTTTTCCTTTCTTTCTCTTCCCCTTTCTTTTCTTTCTCTTTCTCTCCTTCCTTCCTTCCTTCCTTCCTTCCTTTTCTTTCTTTTTCTTTCTTTCTTGCCTTTCTTTCTCACTCTCCCACTCAACTCCTTTCAGATGAACTACATCCTGGAATCCCGGGCCAGCACAGCCCGAGCGGATTACCTGGCTCAGAAGCAAAGGAAGTTGAGTCGCAGGACCAGTTTCAGCTTCCAAAAGGAGAAGAAAACGGGACAGCAATGAAGGCCGGGCTGGCCTGGAGCCGAACTGAAGAGACCCTGTCCGCTCTCAGGGGAGGGGGGGCCTGAGCAGGGGTTGCCCTCAGTTGCCTGGGACTTGGAAGAGTTGTGTGTGGCGTTGCCGTGGCTTGCCACCGCCCGCCAAAGATGTGAATGTTCCTTTTTACCAATCAGCCTGAGAAAGGCCAATGTTGCTGGCCATGCGCCTCGACCTCGGATGGAAACCAAGAGCCATATCAACCCAAAGGAGAACGGGCTGCTCACCGAGGCCTCCAGGAAGGGGCCCCCTTACTAGACTTGACGTCACAATTGAATTTCTCTTTTTTTTTTTTCTTTTCTTCTTCTTCTTCTTCTTCTTCTTTTTTTTTTTTTTTTGAGTTGGTTTGGTTTTTTTCTTTTTTCTAAATCTCTCTAAGTCAGTAGGCAAGCTGCCCGCAGGTTGGCTAGCATTGACAAAGACCAGAAGAAGGGCTGAACCTGAAGTAGGGGAAACTCGATTGTATCATGGCCCCCCCTCCTGCCTTTCACACATACTCTCTCTTCTTCTCTCTTTCTCTCTCTCTTCTCTTCCACCCCCCGACCCCCAAGGGATGATAGTGGTTGGTGGAAGCGTCCATTTCTTTTAGCGGAAGGAGGGGCAAACAGAGTTTAAAAAAAACCCTTCCACCACCAAGCCAACTTGTAGTACAAATGTACCTCCCTTCCTCCCCTTTTTACTACTAATAAATTCCTTATTCTCTTTCTCAAGGTTTATGGCAAGGTTTGATCCTTTCTGTAATGATATGCTCTCTCTACTAGATTGGGCCGGGTCTCTGGATTTTTCAGAGTTGGGGGAAGTGGGGAGAGAAGAGAAAGGGTCTTAAGAGAGTAGAATGGAATGGAATCAGTGGAGGGATTTCAATTTTTTTTCCCGACCGGTTCTATGAGAGAGCGCTTCCAGCACTGATGGTGTCGCCTAGTTTGGTAATGAAACATCTGCAAGAAAACCACCAAGCTCAGGGAGCACCAAGGACTCCTGAAGCATCTACCAAGGCTTCCTTCACACCTTCCAAGTACAGGTTCAAATTCTCCACTTCCACCCAATTCAGAGAGTTTTTTGGCCATCCACAGAGAACAATGGCTACCCAAGCACAATCATCCAGCTCGAAACTAACACACACACACACACGCACACAAATGCAGGTATCTATGGTGGAACATTTCTAAGATAGGCTTTGGAGAGCGAGTGAGGATACTAGGCACATCGTCTTCTGCCCCTCCTTTCAGAGTGATGCACAATACTTCCTCTACGGCAGTGGGGAGGGGGTCTCGCCAGCGTCTCCCAAGCCCACTTAATTAGCACCCCCGGTGACAGCTTCCAGCAACGTGAGCCACACAATCCACACATGCACAAACACACACGCTCTGCATTTTGCTAATTACCTTGCACAGGCCCTTCATTCCAGCTCTTACGGTCATGTCATCTCTCTCACCGAATGTACGACCTGCCTTGTAGGCCAACAGCAATTTGCAGGGTTCCCCCAGTGAGCAGGGGAGCGGGGGGCCCACCAACTTCCCCAAGACCAGCCACTCTGAGGAGAGAAGCACTGGGCTTTTCTGGGATTCCTTCCCAAGTTCTCCACCCAAATGATCGCCTAATCGACGAGTGGATTGAGCAAAAAGCCTTGGTAGCCGAAACCCAGAAGACCTTCCATGCTTGATTCTATGAAGATATCCCTGCTCGTGAAAGGAAATCTCAGTCGACTCAAATGTGGATGGTTTGATCGTGGCATTGATGATGTTCTCCATTCTCTTGGGGATTCTCTTCACTTCTTCCATTCTTGCACTACTTCTGTGAGTTAATCAGAATACAGCTGGAAGGGACCTTGGGAGATCTTCTAACCCATCCCCTGCTCGAGCAGGAGACCCCAAACCATTCCAGAGAGGTGGATGCTACTCTTAAAAAACATCCAAGGAAGAAGCACCTTCAACTTCTGGTGGCAAGCCCTCCCATTAGTTGATTGTCCTCACTGTTAGGAAGTTTCTTCTTAATTCCAGGTTGCTTCTCTCCTTGATGCATTTCCATCCCGTTGTTTCTTCTCCTGCCTTCTGGGTGGTTCTGTGCCATGGCTGGTGTCAGCTTTGATGGTGTCCATTCATTGTGTTCTTTGGCCACCTGGTTTCCTTTTACACTTAACTCATCTAAATATAATTGCTTCCTCCAGCCAATTTCCTTGCAGCCAAGGTAAGCATGATGCAGTTTCATCATTTTTGCCTTCTAGTGACATGTCTGGTGTGAACTGAATCATAGATATTTGATATAGGCCTTGTGCTGCTCAGTTGCACACCTTCCCACCCTGCCCTGCCATGAAAGTCCTCATGTTTTCCTCCCTTGAATAGTCAGCCAATGCTTGTGTCACACAACGTGCTTCTCATCCATGTCTTTTGAGGTACACCCATCTTTTTCCCCACAGCAAGGGGTGCTGGGAAAGCTCCATGGAGTCGCCGAAACACCAGATAATTAGAAATCCTGAACTAAAGTTGGCTATTGTCAGGAGGACGCCATTGTGTACAGTAACAAAGCAATTATGAATGAACAGCAGCACGGATGTCATTAATTCCAGCTTTTAAGGATCACAGCATAAGGCACGTTAAACGCAGGCGGAGTGACGATGTGATTTATAAACGGGGAACAGCTGAGATGGGGTGGAGCTGGGCCAGGCGAAACAGTTGGGAAGGGGAAAAATTGCAGACTACAGGAACCCTTTGCATCACTCAGATGACCCTGAGGAAACAGACAAACCTCCAAGCGGCCTCAACGACCCTCGCAAAGGATGCAAATGACCAGCTGTCTGCAAGGAATATCAATCCTTCCATTCCACACCATCCTGCCAGAGCTGAAGAAGCTTCTTGAATGGGAAGCGAAACGTCCTCAAAAGAAAAAGCAAGGAAATCCAGTTGCCTCCTGAAAAAAAGTACCTTTGAGACAACCAGGAGATGTGGATGACAGAGAATCTCTCCAGAGTTATGAGGAAACTTCTCTTCCTGGGTGGCTTCGAGGAGATGGTGACACAACCCTCGTTGGATGATGCTAAACCCAGATTGGCAAACAAACTCGGCTTAAGTTTCTATTTCTTTTTTTTTTAAACTGTTGTTGTTTACTAATAACTCAAAACAGAATCCACATTTTTTTTCCTCCTATTTTTGCCACAACCACCACCCAGGGAGATAGATTGTGCTGTGAGAGAGCAACAAGACGGCTTTTGTACCTAAGGTGGGGTTAGAACTCACCCTCTCCTGGTGATTGGGCCAAAGCCACCCAGATGTCTTTGAACTCTCCCTAATTCGTCAAACATCACCATAACTTGCTAGAGTTTAACACAGCGGCCGTAACATACTCGTTGTTTGCAGTGGAGTTTTGTTTCGTTTTGCGGGGTTTTTTTAAGAGGTGGTAAGAATTAAGGGATTGCCTGCCTACCTATGAAGGGGACCCTGTTCCTTCTTCCTGAGGAAGAAATGGATGCACTCTACTGCTTTTGTGGTCTCGGGCAAGGGCCTTCCAACTTGACCGCTTTAAGACTTGTGGACTTCAACTCCCAGAATTCCTGAGCTGACATGACTGGAGAAGGAGGGATTCTGGGAGTTGGAAGTCCACAAGTCTTAAAGCGGTCAGGTTGGAAGGCCCCCTGCTCGAAGGCCAAGACTTGTGGGAAAAGCGCCAGGTGTGTTTTCAGCACCATGGAGAGAAGCACAACCTCCAGATACAGGAAATGTGGATGCGATGAGACCAACAGCCGCAGAACTCCCAAAAGTACAAACGGTCCTCAGGTACAAAATATAGCCCCCCAAAAAGCATGTTTTCCCCCCATCTCACCCCCCACAATAAAACTCTTCTCTTCCGCCTCCTTTTCCTTCTTCTAAGCTTATTCATCAAGGCCACTTCCGCACCGCGCGGGTTCAGGCGACACCAGCCAGGGCTGCTGAGGACTAGCGACTTGCTGAATCCCAACACAAATGAGGACAGCAAAACTGAGCTCTGGAGGTGAGGATGCCCACATAATCATCAAAGAAAGGACTGGTTCTAAGTCACTTTTTTACAGTGCTTTGTAACACAACAGTAACTAAACGAATGGTGGTATGTCAGGGAATACATACACACATACATACATACATACATACATACATACATACATACATATATATATATATATATATATATATATATATATATATTTAATGCATTCAGAACTCCCAAACCTTGTTTCCTTTCTTTCTCATCCTGAGCTGCTCGCGCTCTCTCTTTCTCTTTCACTTAATTAAGGGGAGGAAGGGGGGGAGAGAAAGATAGGCCACAAAGTGCTTTTTGGAAGACAGGAGAACGTCTTCCAGGAGATGTCCAGCTACCTGTCAATCTGGGCCTTTTCCAATTTATAGCCTAAACACCTTCATTTGGAGAAGTGCCTGCCACTCAAGCTGCCGGGTGCCAGATTCTGTTCAAATTAATAGCAACTCTTCCCTTTCATTATGATGATTAAAAGGACGTGGGCGAAGGTTGAAGCCTGCGCCTGTCGTGGCTTAAAAGCTTGGAGACGTGAGCAAAAGATCACTTTGTTTTCCCTTGTCTGGTTTGTGATGACAAATCAGGGGAAACATAGGATGAAACATAAGAGGAAGGGCTGCAGGAATTGGGAAGGTCTAGTCTTAGTGAAAAGAAGGACCAAGGTTTGACATCATAGCAGCCTTCAAATATTTGAGGGGCTGCCCCAATGAAGAGGGGGGTCAAACTATTTCCCAAAGCCCCAGAAGGCAGGACAAGAGGCAACGGATGGAAACTCATCAAGGAGAGAAGCAACCTAGGAGAAATTTCCAAACAGTGAGAACAATTAACCAGTGAAACAATTTGCCTCCACAAGTTGTGGATGCTCCAACACTGTTTTTAAGAAGAGATTGAACAGCCACTTGTCTAGAATGGTATAATATCTCCTGCTTGAGCAGGGAATTGGACTAGATGACCTCCAAGGTCCCTTCCAGCTCTGTTTTTCTGAAAAGCTGGACACCCTTGTTCAGAACAATAAAAACAAGCTAATATTACCATGATTAAAATAAACCAAGAGGGGGAGCAAACTGAGAAGGAAAGTGGAGAAAAAGTAAAAATATTAATATGATGCATATAATCAGGAATAAGGCTACAATTTTAGGTACTAAAATACATCCGAAAAACTAATTTTGCCTTATCTGCAGATTATCTACAGTCATATTTTGGTACTCATATAAAGATATTAATCTGATGCATATATTCAACAATAAGGCTAGAATTTAAGGTGCCAAAATACATCCCCAAAATTGGTTTTGTCTTATCTGCACATAGGCCTACCTGCAACTACATATAGTAATATGTTTTTTTTTAAGTACCCGTATATACTATATGCTCATGAATAAGTCCACCCATGGATAAGCGAGCCCAAATAATTTTAACTAAATTTTAACCAAATTGCAAAGATCTGTGGGTTGGGCTACCAATTGTGGATATTAAAACATGACCAAAATGTTGATGGTCAACTTATCCCCACGGATGTTGTATTTTGTTTAAAAAAATTCCACGGTCAGCTTTATTTTATTTTTTTGCAGATGGGTTTATCCTCACATGTGTCCCCATAAGCTCAATGAAAGCCATCAACTTATACATTAAAAGCAAGACTCCATAGAAACAAACTGCTGCAGCTTCTTCTTCTTTTTAGAATATCAAGACATTTCTAAAACAGATCCAGAATGGAAAGAAGAAAAAATTAAAACTGGAGAAAGGGTTAGCGAACCATTCAAGGCCGTAATAATTGATTTATTTGGATAAAGGCAGCTTGAGAAAAGCAAGAGTTTTGCAGAAGGGGTGAAGTAGGTTTGGGGCAAAAGCTCCCCACATCAGAGAGAGGAGTTTGATGGGAAGAGATGAGAAGGGTGAGAGAGACTTTGCTAAAAAAAAAAAAAAACCAGCAAATGTTCACGCATCCCCATCTCTCTAAATTTACCAAATTCACTTTGAAAGCTATATCTCTCGTGCTCGCTCTCGCTCTCCTGACAGCAAATTACTGATGTTGTTATGTGTTTCCCACCTTCTCCCTCTCTCTCTCTTAGGTCTGTTTGGAAAGGATTGACAAGACACTCAATTGGATCACTCTTGAGGTGTACAGTTTAAAACAAAGTACTGTTCCCCTTTTCACTTTCTTCGTGCAACTGGCTTCTGTTGGGTCCTGAAGTGGTTTGTGTGTCCAATTACATAACCAAACAAACAAAACTCACAACCAAAATATCAACACAGGGAAAGGCCAAATAAAGAAAGCTGGAAATTGTCACACCTGTATAAGCTTCTAACTTATCCAGATATTCTTATTTTTTTCCAAGTTTTATGCTCTCCACAGGCCATGAAATACAGTTTTGCTAACTTTGAATTGTTCTATAGCATACCGTGCTTATTTTATTTGCTATCTGGCCTTGAGAGTAACTCAGGGTGGTGAGGGGATACTTGATACTTCTTTATCCTCCTATTTTACCAAGAACAACAACCCTGTGAGGTAGGTTGGGCTGAAAGAGAGGGACTGGCTCAAAATCACCTAGCTGGTTTTTCATGCCTAAAGTGGGACTACAACTCACCGTTTCCTGGTGATTGGCCCAAAATCATTCAGACACTTCTCATGGCTAAGGCGGGACTAGAACTCCCAGTCTCCTGGTGATTGGCCCACCTAACTGACTTTCATGACTAAGGAAGGACTAGAACTCATCGTCTCCTGATGATTGGCCCAAAGTCACTCAAGTGGGACTAGAACTCATTGTCTCCTTTCTAGCCTGGCGCCTTAACCAACTAGACCAAACGCCTCTCTTCCTTTAATCCCAATCTGACATTGCTAAGAATTCTAGGAGTTGAAATTCAGATATCTCAAAATTGGTCAGATTTGACTACACTGCTCTAGTCTATAAGATACAGCTGTCTGTTTTCTTGGGGAGAAAACGCAAAATAAAATAAAATCAAAATAAAGGTTTCCACCACTCTGTCTCTGCCTGTTTTTCAGCTTGGTTTCATTTTTTCTGTAACTCTGAAATTGGTTACGCGAAGGAAATGTGCTTTCCATGATGCCAAAGGAAGAAATGAAACATAACACAAGGCTACACAAAATCCATACTCACATACATATCCCCAGATCTTTGGATTTAAAGGAAAATAGAGATAGATAGATAGATAGATAGATAGATAGATGGATGGATGGATGGATGGATGGATGGATGGATGGATGGATGGATGGATGGATGGATGCATAGATAGATGCATAGATAGATATAGATAGATATGATGGATGGATGGGTAGAGAGAGAGAGAAAGAGGGAGAGGGAGAAAGAGAAAGAGAGAAAAGATCTTGGAAAATATACATACATACATACATACATACATACATACATACATACATACATACATACATACATAGAGAGAAAGTTACTTTTCAGTGCCATTGTAATTTTGAATGATCACTAAATGAATGAGGGCTACTTGTATTCCCCCAGACAAACATTTATCCATCAGCTCTCAGGTAAAAACTTCCTAGAAGGCTTCCTTCTTGAGATGGTGAAAGTATTTTTTTAACGAAAATATACCCATCTTTTCGTGCCCCTCCGTTCCACCTTTCCTCCTGCCTCGTTCTGAGAAGGTGGTCTCAAGAAACTCTACTCCATCTTTCCCCGCTTGGTTTTTAATGATTCCTGACATCCTGTCGGCCATATTGCCAAGTGTCTTCCTGAGAAATGGAGGAACAGATTGCCTTCTTGACAGCAAAGAGGAGGAAGGGAGGGGAGAGTGTTAAGCAGAAAAAAAGAGAGAAAGAACTGTACCAGCACCAAAAGCTTTCTTCTCTCTCTCTGTCTCTTCTCTTTCTCTTTCTCTCTCTCCTCTCTTTCTCTATCTCGCTTCCTGTTTCTCTCTCTCTCTCTTTCATCTCTTTCTCTCTCTCATCTCTCTCCTGCTCCCTGTTTCTCTCTCTTTCTCTCTCCCGTCTCTCTCTTCTCCTTCTCTCCTCTCTCTCTGTCTCATTTGTATGGTCCATGATGGGTCAGATTCTCCAAATTTTGCATGGCAGTTAGTTGGTCTTCTCTGTGAGGCAAGGCTAAAATTCAGACTTCAAGTTCTCCTTCCCAACTCCCTGCAAATATCGAAAGACTGTCTGAAAGATCATTGTCCTCCATTATGGGTGCTTGTGTCTATTCACTGCACATCAACCCACATGGAAAGAGAACTGCGTAGATCAAACTAACCCTTTTGTGAAAACCAGCGTGTTGCCCCAAGCTGCAATACAGCTTGGATAGGTGTAACAGGCTGTGGGAATGCATCCATTCGGTTTTTCACAAGTTGGGTTTTGGCAGGATGTGCAAACTCATGCACTGTAGGAAAAGAGCAGGCTAATCTGAGCAGTGGAGTCAAGCAAGTAATCTGCCTCGCATCGTTACATTCCCACAAATGGTCCAACTCCAACCCCTCTTGAATTGCCTTAAACTCTTGTCAGTGGTGGCCATTAGTTGACTAGATTCTTGTCGATAGACTTGAGCGATACCTTTTCTGAACTGCACGTGGTTAAGGCATCAGGCTAGCAACCAGTCTCGTCCTACCTGAGGCATGCAAGCTGATTGGGTGACTTTGGGCCAATCACCAGGAGCTAGTGAGTTCTAGTCCCATCTTTGGCACAAAACCAGCCACTTTCTTTCAGCCCTTGGAAAAGGAGGCAATGGCAAAACACCTTCTGAAAAACCTTGCCTAGAAAAGAGCAGGGAATTGCCCATCTTTGAGAACCAGACACAATCGAATGGTTGAAAAATAATAATAATGCACGTTCCCCTTCAATCCTATTATCATATCAATGAATTCTCTGCCCTTCCCCCTCCCCTTAAAAACTCCCAAATTTCTCTTTCTGGTGGATGCAATTTTTTGCCTATTTACATAAGTACCCGAGGCTGTTTCCCCATCTTTATGCATTAGCTTGGCGTAAATATACGAGAAGTATTTCAACACTAATTCTGTTTGAAAACATTAGAACCGTGCCTGTATATTCCTTGTTAAAAGCTTGTCCCTTGAGTAGGATGCGTGGTTGTTGCTGTTTTTTTTTTAATCCGCATTTATAGTTTAACGTCACATTTACAAGCCATCTAGGTCTGGAATCTAATGCTTCCTTTTTTAAAAGCTTTAAAAATTTATGATGTTTTTCTCAAACATTTACTCACTCTTACAAAATAATTTGTAGGAGAGCTGAAGGATGGAGAGAAATGAGAAAACTGGATTTTTTTTGGGGGGGGGTTCCTATGGATTCCCCCCCCCCAAAAAAAGAAATCTGTAGAATATTTCATCAGTGCTTATCGCTTTATATAAAAGCTTCACACAATCAACTCCATTATATTGTTTTTAATACAGGCTGCCTGGAAAGAGTTTTAATAAAGGAGAATATGTGCAGCTCAGCGTTGAAATGAGGGGCCCTCGGGGGTCTCTGAGCTTGATTGTTTTCTTACAGACATCTCATGATCCAGCTAGGCAACGTCATCAGTGCTAGTGTGAGGTTTGTTCCCTGCTTATAAGAGAGTAGCTCTGAGTTGGTTGTTTTATCGCAGATGTTTCATTACCCAAACTAGGCAACAGTTTGAATCAGTTATTTCCTCCACTTGATTTTCCTTTCTTAAAATTCCCCACTTGGTTGGCTCTAAACTTCCCAAATATAACCTCCTTTTCTATACTACCTTTTGAATGGAACTTTCTATACTGTATCTTTTCTGGATATTTCAGGAATAACTGAGTTGGAAGAGACCTTGGAGGCCTTGTAGTCCCAACCCTCCTCAAGCAGGAGATCCTATTCCTTTCTGGACAAATGGTTTCTTAAAAATCTCCAGTGATGGAGCACCCATAACTTCGTTCCACTGATGAATTGTTCTCACTGCCAGAAAGTTTCTCCTTAAGTCCAAGTTGCTTTTCTCCTTGGTTAGTTTCCATCCATTGCTTCCTGACCTGACTTCAAGTCCTTTGGAGAATAATTTGACCCCCTCTTCTTTGGGGCAGCCTCTTCGATATTGGAAGACTGCTGTCAAGTCACACCTACTCCTTCTTTTCATCAGATTAGACCTACCCAATTCCTGCAACCATCCTTTGTGTGCTTTAGCCTCCTAAATTATCCTTTGGTGCTCTTCTCTGCACTCTTTCCAGAATAGGAATAGACATTTATCTTCCGAAAGACCCTTGCTGATCTGTCTGTCAACTCATAAAACTTTTCTATGGCCATTTTAGGGTTGCCAACAGAAAGGGAGGTGGGGGAACGAGGCCAGAAAGAAGAGTACAGCAGCTCAGAAACTGAAAGTGCATTCCTTGCATAGTTTTTTTCAGAGATTGTAACTAGGTGACTTGTAGTTTCTGCCGTGCAAAAATATAACTGGATAGCATGACTGGTGACTCTGGGCTATGGACGTGTCCCATTGGAGAATATGAATGACAAGATGCCCAAGGGAAAAACCAGGGTCCAGGGTGACAATGAATGATGTGCTTCAGAGTTGGCTACACCCAGGCAGTGCTGACATGTTAACTCCCAAATAAATCCTGTTTAGCTTTGGAAGTTTGGCTCGAGACTCATGATTTAATTGGGGGGCTAACTGCTGGAAACCTGACACTGTACATCGTAGAAAACCCAACTGAGAGAAGAAATGACCCATAACCCTCCCCCCCACACACACACACAATCTGAGCCAGGATGGGGGTCTTTTCTATGTGAATAGCTTCGCACCAGGTTGGAGTCCTTTTATTAAATTCACCAGCCTGTTCACTGGCATTATTCCTCAGCAGGGACCCTCTACAAGCCATTATTTCTTCTCCAGGAGGGGGTCCTCTATGCAAGTCTGCTGTGCTTTCTCAGACTCCATTCTGACTTGCCTCTCTCTATTTATATGTATAAAAAAAATTTCCCCCTCTTTCTCTCTTTCGCATTTGCTTTCTAGACCAAAAAAAAAAAAAATCTACCTCTTAATTTGGGAATGGAGGCTGGACTTCCAATGACTCCTTGTGCTCGAGGCCTTGTTCTTCCCCACATCTGAAATCCTGAAACTTTGCCAGCAGAGTCTCAATCTCTCTTTCCCGATCTCTGGGAAGGCTGCCTTCCCCGCTGAGAAACAGAAGGCATCCCCTGCCCTTCCTGATTAGAATTGTGTTGCCCCCGGGTTGCAACCCCAGCCTCCCTGCTGGAGAAGGGAGACCCACTGATGAAAATCTAATCTAACGACTGCAATGGCAGGAATTGGTTTGTGGTAATGAGACTTGGTGTGTTTTTTCCCTTGGCAAAACTTCCCTTTGCTGCTTCTTCTTCTTCTTCTTCTTCTTCTTCTTCTTCTTCTTCTTCTTCTTCTTCTTCTTCTTCTTCTTCTTCTTCTTCTTCTTCTTCTTCTTCTTCTTCTTCTTCTTTTCTCCTCCTCCTCCTTCTTCTTCTTTTCTCCTCCTCCTCCTCCTCCTTTTCTCCTCCTCCTCCTCCTGCTCCTCCTTCTTCTTCTCTTTCTTCCTTCGAATGTTAAAATCTTTCGAGGCTGTGAAAAGATGAATTATTCGAATCAGAGAGAAGGTTGCCTCTAAGTCTATACAGGCAGTTTGGTTTGGCGGTTAAGGCACAAGGTTGGAAAACGGGACACCGTGAGTTCTAGCCTCATCTTAGGCGTGCAACATTGTTGGGTGATTTGAGCCAATCACCAGGAGATGGTGAGTTCTAGTCCCACCTTAAGCGTGAAAGACAGCTGGGTGACTTTGGGTCAATCACCAGGTGACAGTGAGTTCTAGTCCCGCCTTAGGCATGAAAGCTGATTGGGCCAATCAGCCAAGAGGGTAAATCTCTCATAGCTATTCATCAAGTGTTTTTGTTAGGTGCAGTGGATGCTGGGGTTTCTTTTTTGGGCAACATTTTGGAGCCATTTTGGAAAAAGCTTTTTGGGGAAACCGGTCGAAACGTCCAACCAGTCACTAATGAGAGCATGCAGTCGAGGTGTGCACAAACTCCTTTCTGTCCTGCTTCTCATTTCACCTTCCTGACACCGTCAAGGTCAGGGGGATGGAGCTGCTGCCTTTCCTGCCGCCGGAGGATTCAACGTAGGAAAAGGAAGGAAGGGGGAAAAGAACATGTGCTCCGGCCTTCAGGATCCAGAGGTCCGATGATGCCCCAGGGAAAGCATCGTCCTTTGCTTGTTGGAGCAAAGCACACTAGTCATCAAGAGATGAGCTTGGAAGTGCAATGGCCAGGTCTCAGGGGAACAGTGCAAGTGCTGATCTCTTGAAATTCCAGGCAGGAAAAGGGAGGGGAGGAAAGGAAAAGAAATAGTGAGAGGGAGTGGGAAGGAAGGAAAGGAAGAAGGAAGGAAGGAAAGGAGGAAGGAAGGAAAGGAGAGGGTTTTTTTTTTAGTCAGGATTGAACTGTGGGGTGGGTTGGGTGGTTTTCTTGCAGTGCACTGATGATACTGCCTACCTTGGTTATGAAATGTCTGCAAGGAAACCACCAAGTTCAGAGAACACCAAGGACAGGAGGGAGGGAAGGAAGGAAGGAAGGAAGGAAGGAAGGAAGGAAGGAAGGAAGGAAGGAAGGAAGGAAGGAAGGAAGGAAGGAAGGAAGGAAGGATTGGGAGGGAGGCAGGAAGGCAGGAACACAGAAAGGCAGTCAGTCATAACTTCAGACGGTCGCTGAGCAAGGACTACCTTTGTAGAGTATTTCATATCGAGCATGTTGCATTGTATGGCCTGCTATCATTTTTGCAACACTCTGTAACCTTTAGAATTTGCTGCCTTTTAAACATTTTGCCTCCCTTTGATCTTCCGGTCTCTTTTTAAACATCTTTTTCTTTCCCCCAGCAGAGCAGCCTTTTAAAAATAGCTCGCTGCTACCCTCTTGAGGCCCTCCATTCTCAACTCCACCCTGGGAAAGAAGAGATGCTCCAAATTTAACCTCCAAGGAAGAGGGACCAGTGAAAAGATTGGGGGATCTCCTCTTTGGGGGCTTCCACTGGTTAAGATCTCCTCCTGGGAAACTCAGCTCGTGAGCATTTGGTTAGAGGATTGTAATCCAAAGTGGACACCAGAAGTGGGTTGGGGCGAGGCTGAGGTGTGCAAAAAAGAAAAAAAAGGGAAGAAAATTCACATTTCCTTTCTTTTTTTTAAAAAAAAAAAAGATTTGTCTTCTCAAAAGTCCTAAGGAAACTCCACTTGCACAGGATGTCACTTTTATGAAATGAGCAGTGACTAATGTCTTTCAGGGTTAAGGAGTTAAAAGTCCCTACTGACTGCAATCTCGGTGCAGGCACATAGATGTGATGACTTTCTCCCAGCATCCAGATGTAGACTGGGCCTGAAGATGGAGGCTCTGTTGAAGAGAGAGGAAGAGAGAGAGAGAGATTCCCCACTGTTGCGTTCTTCTGCAGATGATCAGCCTTTGCAAAGTGGCTCCTGTGCAGAGTACAATATTGTGAAAATAGTATGGGGAAGGAAGAGAAGGAAAAGGAAAAGCAGAGGAGAGGAAAGGAAAGGAAAGAGGGAAGGAAAGGATAATGAAGCCTGTTTAGTTTCTGAATCCAAAGCAAAGTTTGCTTTGATATGATGTTCCTCCATGTGCCCCAAATGATTTAACCTTCCAAATAAAACCAGAAAATCTCTGATCTGTAAGCAAAACTGAGATGGAGCTGGTTTTATTTTTCACTTGAAAGTTTAGGGTGGTTTAAAAAGAAAAAAAATCCCTCTTTCTTTTTTTTTCCCCCCACAGCAGATTTCCTCCAGTCACAAAATGAGATTATGATTGTAAATTAAAGTGTAATTAGGCTTTATGCTTTTATATTCATTAACTCTTCCCTGTTAATGATGCAAAGGCTGGCAGTGGGGAGGGAGAGAGAAGGAAAGGGAGCCTGATGAAAATCACATCCAGGAAATAGAAGTGTGATTTAGATAATGGCCGGAATGTATTGTTCCTTGCACATAATTAAACAAATGCTCCCATTTAAACTTGGAAAGGGGGTGGATGTTGATTAAGCCTTGGACAAGGGAATCTGAAGACGCTTGGGATGAAACGGTTGCCCGCCTGATGCCGCCTGGCGGGGAGACACACAGCCGGAAGACAAGCGGGGGGGGGGGAGGCATTTCAGAGTCACACCTGAGCTGGGCAGGTGGGACCACATCTTGTGAGATGGAAGTTGGGGGGCTTATTGAAATCCCACAGGCAGAAGGTAAAGAAGTGGCTTCAGGATGGATCCCTTGACAGCTTCAAACAGGTTGGATGCTTCTTTCTCTAACAAATGGAGGCTCAAGGCAAACTCGTGAATGCACCTGCGTGGCTTTTACGTGGCAGCTGCGTGGAAAAGATTGTTTCACAGAACAAAGGAGTTGGAAGGGAGCTTGGAGGACATTTCTTAGCTCTAGGTTGGATCTCTCTTGAATAAGCTTTTATCCGTTGCTTCTTGTTTTACTTATGAAATATATTAAGTCCTTCCTTCCTTCCTTCCAATAAAATATAGATTGAAAACTTTTCTAAACTAAAAGCATGACCTTCCTTCCTTCCTTCCTTCTTCCCTCCTCTCCCTTCCATTCCCTCCCTCCTTTTCTTCATTTCCTTCATTCCTTCCTTCCTTCAATAAAATGCACTGAAAACTTTTCTAAACTAAAAGCATGACCTTCTTTCCTTCCCTCCTCTCCCTCTCCCTTCCATTCCCTCACTCCCTTTCTTATTTCCTTCCTTCCTTCCTTCCTCTCTTCCTTCAATAAAATGCAGACTGAAAACTTTTCTAAACTAAAAGCATGACCTTCCTTCCTTTCTTCCTTTTCCAACCTGATAGGATCTTGAGTTGCTTCTCTGAATGAACCAAAGGAGTGTCTGCCATGAAAAAATGTTGGGGGCCAAGAGAATTCAACAACCCTTGGTGGTCCACTTTCCCCAGGGCAAATTTTCCCTGCCACCCCCCCCCCCAAAAGACAAGAGACTCCTGGGCATCTCTGGACTCTCTTCCTGAGCTTGTTGGCTCAAGATGCATTTCTCCCCCCCCCACCCAAATTCACCCTTCCAGGTATATGATTTAATGAAAGGCACAATAAGAAGTGAGACAATTAGAATTTCTGCCTCATTATCATGGTAATCTTATCACTGGGATAATGAGGTATTAATGGAGATTTAATGTGCCTCTCATAACACAATCCCTGGGAGAAAACTCATAAGGAAATTGCCGTAAATCCACTTAATGATAGAAAGGTCCCCCAATGCCATCTTCAAGGGGATGAAAAATGCCATCGAGATCCAAGAGATTCAAGGTCATCGGGGAGGAGGACCAGGCCAAGCTATGGCAAAGGGCACTCTGGACCCCAGGTTTCACACAAAGCCTTCCTGGTGGCAAGGAACTCCTTCCCTTCCATCTTCCTTCCCTTCCCCTTCTTTTATCTTCCTTCCCTTCCCCTTCCCTTCCCTTCTTTTCTTTTTATCTTCCTTCCTTTCCCCTCCCTCCTTTTCATTCCTTCCTGCCTTCCATCCTCTCCCTCCTTTTCAAACTTCTTTCCCTCTCTTACCCTTCTCCCTCTTCCCTCTCTCCTTCCTTCCTTTCCTTCCCTCCTCCCTTCTTTCCATCCATGGATGGAGTACTTTTCTCTAAAGTGTTCTAACTGGTGAAGTTTTTTCCTTTAAAATTTTCCAAGGAGAAACCTGCTTAGCCTTGCAAAGAGAGAACTTTTAAATGTGAAGGAGGAAACTTCTTCACTATTACACTTGTCCTTGTTTTTTCTGTTGTACATTTTCCAGTGTAATGACTGCTACTCCTTGCTCATGTCTTCCTTTGATTCCCTGCCGTTCTGAATTTCAGAGGGAAAACACAGGCCAGGCTAGGATAGTTTCAGAGGAAACGTATAATAAAATATAAATTGAATCACTCAATAAAATTAAAAAAACAAAAAACAAATCATTGCATCCCTTCTAATATGGACTCCTTTTAGATATAAAAAAAATTTCACAGAATAAACCGTGTGGCAAATGATGAGCAGGAACTTAATCTTGGGACCTTTTATGGGAAAAAGAAAAAAAAAGGATGAAATCATGATTGCTGTTATTTATAGATCTTCTAAAAATGGACTTTAGATTGCAACTATAGAGCAAGAGCTGACCTTATATTTTTTATCTATTTGCTGTAAAAGAAATTGGAAGTCATTCTTTGTGTGTCTTTGTTTCTCTACGTATTTTTCTCTGCGCACTTTTCTTTTCTATTGCTTCTTCTATTTTCTCTCTTGGCTCTTAGTTTGTTTGTTTTTTTCCCCTTTATGAAATATAATACAAAGTTAAAGAGCAGAAACTAACTAAGGCGTAGTAAGAGACTATGGCCACTAGATGGTGCTCTAAATCCACCAACCTAACCCAGACGGATTAAACTGACTTTAAGCCGTTAAGCCGATATTTAACCAGGATTCCTGAGCTTGAGCGCCAGGGTGACGTCATCGTGCCTTCCCACTGCATCGCTTTGGCCCCCAAGCAGCAGAATGTCGCCTCCTCCCTCCTGGCTCCTCGCAATGGAGCCGAAAATTTCTGACACTAAACAAGACTGTTGTTAAGCAAACCCCTGCTGTTGTTAAGCCAGTTACACAGGTCGTGAAGCAAACCTGGCTTTCCCATTGACCTTGCTTTGTCAGAAGGTTGCAAAAGGGGACTGTGTGACACTGGGCCAGCTTCTAAAGAGAAGCGGTATAAAATGTTCTATCGATGGCACTTAGCGCCAGCAAGATTGGCCAAAATGTACTCAAAAGAGGAAATTGCAAGCAGACAGAGGGAACGTTCTTTCACATGTGGTGGCAATGCCCCAAAGCCAGAAAATATTGGGAGGAAGCTACGAAGATGGCGACAGGAGATAACAGGACATCAAATAGAACTTCAACCCGAACTATTCCTACTGGGAATAATTAAAGGGAAATTTAGCAAACAAATCCAATACATCCTATTGCATACAATAACAGCAGCGAGGATAGTTTTCACTCAGGGTTGGAAATCAGAAAACTGAAGAGATGTTAATAGAAAAAAATATTAGAAGGTGCTGAGATGGACAAACTTACAATAGAACTAAAAGGCAAGGAGGAATTAGAAAGCTGTGCGAATAGATAAATGGTATAAATGGATGGAAGAAAGGAATAAAGATTAATCTATAGAAAAAAGTTTAAGTATATGTAGTATCTATTATGACACAATACTGTTAACAATGTAAATAGAGATATGTAATTTGGGGGGAACTAAAGAACGTTGCAACTACATGATGCTGGGACACTACCGTCATAAATACAAGTCAGCGTCCAAGCGTCCGAATTTTGATTGGCGTCGCAACGATGGTGTGACCAATTGTAGCAAGTCCCTTTTATTTTTTTCTCCCGGCGGGCATTGTTCACTTCCCATTGTGGCTAATCAGATTGTTGGACGTTAAAAGCCTCGGATGCTCAAAATGAAACATGCATGAAGTGGCCAATCATGAAAGACTTCGCCTCCTGAATGTTTTTTTTTCTTTTTTTAATATGAATAATCAAAATATATATTACAGTTTCTGGTTTCATCATGGGGAGGGGGGAAAAAAAGTTCATTTGGGATTTGTACAGTTATACACAATCTTCCAGAAGGAAAAAAAAAAGCAAAGGTATCGAGACTTTTATGTGTGTGTGTATTACCATTTCTTTGCCACAATCCCTTTTGTTTCTAACTTCCTGCCTTGTGCAACAGACAAATACTAAAATGCTCTTTCGAATTTCGTTTGGAAAAAAAAAACAGAAAATAAAATAAAATACAAAGCGGGGGAAAGAACTTTGGGTAACTTCCAGTTTTAGTAATAATAACCTTTCACATTTTTAAATAAATACTCGGGCTTTGACCTCCTCTCTCCTTCCAAAAGAACGGGGTGGGGCAAAAAAAAACAATCAGCTTTAAATTCAGAAGGCAGTCATAGCATTGATCTGGAGGAACGTGTCCGATTTGAGTCCGATGGCAAAAAAAATTTTCATTTGTGCAAGTTGACCATGATTTAAAGCTTTCCCTTTTTGGTGTTTTCTTTCTTTGCTCCCTGCAAACTCTTTCTTCCCTTTGGCTGGGAGGGGTCTTCTTCTCGCCAAACGCCCCTTCCCCAATCCCACATCAGAATATTAACATGAATGGTTCAGAAACACCTGTCTTCACTCCTGGCCCAGTTTACAAATTAAAATAGTGCAAGCTTTTTAAAAAATATTATTATTATTATTTGAGAAAGAAAAGTAAAACTATCCCAGGAAAACAAACAGGCCATCTTATCCGGTGAGATTCCCAGTGATGACAGGGAAAAAGAGAGAGAGAGACCTTGGGAAGATTCCAGGATTCCTTATAAAAACATGGTCCCTTTGGAATCTGGGTGGAAACGGTGCTAGTTTTCAAAACGAAAAAAGCAGGAGGGGAAATCTTTTGGTTGGGATATAACAAAATAATAATAATAATAATTAATAATAATAATATGAGAAACACATCCAAGTCATTCTCCGGAGCACCCTATTAGTCGGGTTAATACCGTATTTACATAGAGGGAAACTGAGGCTCTCCTTTTCCATCGCTGGGAGGGATTCCCAAGAGGGAACCAGGAGAAATACATTCAGTGGGGAGTTTTTCACGTGGCCCCCGGGGCTCCCTGGAGCAGAAATGGCCGGCCTTGGGCTCACTTCCGCTCGTCGATGGTCTTGATGAACTCCACGGCAGCAGTGAACTGCATCCACCAGTATGACTCCTCCCCGGTGAGAGAATTGGCGTAGAAGCTGCTGATGTACTGGACGGTGGACAGGAGGCAGGGCGGGTTGGCCTGAGTGGCGGAAGCAGGAGAGAGTCTCGTGGATGAGCAAGCAGGGGGACAATTCCCATTGTTGAAGGGAGGTGGCTGGGTTTTCAGGGACCAGGTGGGAAAGGGAGGGAGGGAGGGAAGGTTCCAGCTGGAAGTATAATTCCATGGTCAGACAACTAGACGCCAACAGGGTGTGGACAACGACACCCAAACCAGAAAAGGGTTTTTTTTTTCCCCTGCCCTTTCTCTCTTGCAACTTGAGAGGACAGAGCTGGATGCTGGGTGGGATTATGATTTCTTGTTTACATACAGAGGGAGAGAGGGAGGGAGGAAGATGAGACAGAGGGAAGGAAGCAGGGAGAGAAAGGAAGAGTTACGAGAGAAAAAGATGGAAGAAAAAGAGAAGGATTCCAGCAGGAAGGAAGGGAGAGAGAGAAGGAAGGAAGAGAAGGATAGATCGAAGGAGGAGGAAGAGAAGGAGGGAGGAAGAGAGGAAGGGGAGAAGGAAGGGAGAGGAAGAAAGGAAGGAAAAGAGAGGAAGGAATGGAGGGAAGGAAGGAGGAAGGAAGGAAGGAAGGATGGAGGATTGGAAGAAGGAAGGCTGATCTTCTACAAAGGCCTTATCCAATTAAATGTAACGAAGGACCACAAATAAAGTCAACCTCAAGGGACTCCCTTGAAGTTTGGTAGTTCCCTCCCTTTGGTAGCTCCTCCTCCTCCTCACCTTGATAAGGACAAAGACCAGCACGGGAACGAAATCGTCCGCTCCGGGGACCGAGTCCTCGTTGGCCAAGCTCAGCAGGTTCATGATGGTGGAGCACATCCTCAGGACGCACTGCAGCTTGTCTCGGGGGGTCTTGTAGGCACTGATGGTGCAGATCTCGGCCTGGGCCGATGGCCAGGGTGCTTCCCGCAGGTAGACCTGGGAAGGAAGGAGGGGGGTTGCTCTTGAGGGGCCTCATCCAAGCAAGTGGAGAAGCTTTGGAGTCCCTAGGTCTGAAAGAGCACCCCAGGTTGCCTCAGAGAGAAGCATCAAGCCACATGGATCCACCTCAGTGGTCATATCTTTTCCCTCACTAGCAGTAGCAATAGCCCTTAGACTTATATATCACTTCCCAGTGCTTCCCAGTGGTTTAGAGAGTCAGCCTCTTGCCCCCCAAGAATTGGGGTCCTCATTTGACCGACCTTGGAAGGATGGAAGGCAGAGTCCTGGCAGTCAGCAGAATTAGCCTGCAATGCTGCATTCTAACCACTGTGACCCCATGGTCCTTCCTTCCTACCTACCTGCCTTCTCTCCCTCCTTCTTTCCCATCTTCCTTCCTAATAATTCATGAGCCTTGAGCCAAGTTTCAAAAGAAATCCAATTATTTATTAGGAGCAACACATCTGCACTTTCCCAGGTGCAGCCGGCTCTGTCCACCCTAATTTACTGCCCACCTATGGCCCCGTTTCCCCTCCTTTTCCCAGGGTGTGTCATAAATCACATTCTCCAACGAAGCACTTTTGCAGGCTGTAAAAACCGGGCCTCTCCAGCTGGCTCTGGTAACCTGGGACACAATCTGGAGAAAGGCATGTGTGGAATGTGCTTCTGGTCAGAGCAACCGAGCTTCTCCATCAGATCTCCAACCCCCCTGCCTATGGCAACTCAACAGCAGGCCAGGAATGCTTTACGAGTTGACACTGCCAGTCTTCCCCTCTTTTTGGCTCCATTTTTTTTTCTTTGCACAATTTTTAAGCACTCAATCACACTTCCCGTTCTAGCATCCTGGACTCTGCAATCGGAAGGAAGGGATCCAAGCTGAGAACTTGGGAGGTGGGAGATTACCTCTGGGATCTGAAGGGCTTTATGGTTTGCTGTCACCACTTTGGACAATCTCTGGATATGGTCATGGAGAAGCCTGTCAATAAATGGAAGGATGAGAGGCCTCAACATTTCTCTCCGTTAGCCCGATCCCCGACTCAGCTCAGAGAGCACTAAGGACCCCTCATTTTAACCCCCAAGCTGCCAATATCCTCTTCAATTGAAATTGGGGACCATGGTTCCCCCAGAAAGGCCTTCCCTCTCTGTGTGGACAAAGAGCCTCCCCCCAGGGCCTCAAGGAGACTCACTGATCCCGCAGGATGTCCCCATCCTGGTTGGGGTAGAAGGCCAGTTTGAAGATGCGGTTCATGACGCTGCGTTCGATCACCAGCTGGGCGTCCTGCAGCTGCTCTTCGCTGGCGTTCTGCCAGATGACGTCCTGGGCCATCGCCCCATAGAGGAACTGCAGGAAGTCTTCCACCTGGGCCGTTTTGTCGTCCGCCGCAGTCAGCTTCTGGAAATCTGTGGGCAAGGAACCCGAGAGGGTTAGTGCTAGCAGCAGCCCTTAGATCAGGGCTCCTCAAACGTGGCCATTTTAAGATTTGTGGATTTCAACCCCCAGAATTCCTCAGCCAGCCAAACGTAGCAACCCCAAGACTTGTGGACTTCAACTCCCACTTATGCTGGCTGGACAATTCTGGGAATTGAAGCCCACCCATCTCAAAGCCTGCTAGCTGAGGAATTCTGGGAGTTGGAGTCCACAAGTCTTAAAAGTGGCCAAGTTTGGAGACCTCTGCCTTAGACTTATATGCCGCTTCGCAGGGCTTTTACAGCCTTCCCTAAGGGGTCTAGAGAGTTGGCCTCTTGCCCCCCAACAATCTGGGTCCTCATTTGAGCGACCTCGTAGCCCGTGGGGCCATGGCATCCTCTTTTGTGGCCTTCTGTGACGAGCAAACTCAGTGGGGGAGAGCCAGGTTTGGAAGCCACATTAGCACCAGAAGCTTCCACGCTACTACATTCCTGTGCCTGGGAAATTGGGAGGGGGGACTTTGTAGAGCTTAGACATAATAGCTGGAGAACTGGGCTGGGAAGCAGGTTAGTGGGGAGGGGGAGGGAATGGGGATTTTGCAGTATATCCTTCCCCTGCCCCTCCCACCAAGCCATGCCCACAGAAACAGTAGTGAAAAAAAACAACAACCCTTGAATCCCACCACTGCACCTCACCCTGAATGAATTCCCTGATCTTGGACTCTTTGCTCTCCAGCAACAGACGGACGCAGACGGTGGTGAAATAGTGATTGGCCACTTCCTTGTCCCTCAGCACTCGCTGCAGCAGCCGTTCCAGGTGGGCTTGGGTGGTCTGGAGGCCCTGGCGACAGCGGGTCAGGTAGGTGAAGTAAGGGGCCCGTTTCCTACAACAGACAAAGCCCCCCTGAGCAGACGATCCCACCCTGGACCTTCAGGGATTGGTCAACTCTGGTCTGAGGGGCAGGTTGACCGGTGGGCCCCTGGCCCAAATCCCTTCTGGAAAGGGGGAGCCCGAGGGGCTTTTCAACCTGTAATCCTCGGCAATGGAGGCCAGCAGTTTCCGGCAAGTCCGGTTGTCGAACCGGCCGACGCAACGCATGGTCTCTTGGAGCTGGGCCATCAGGTTCTTGTCCTGGAGGTTGATGGCTTCGGCCAGCTGGATTTTGAGGAAGCAGACGATTTCATTGTCTGGAAGGAAGGAAGGGAGGAGGGAAGAAGGAAGAAAGAGAGGGGAGGAGGTGAGAAGAGAAGGGGGGAGGTGGAGGAGGAGGAGGAAGAGAGGAAAGGGAAAGGGAGGAAATGAAAGGAAAGGGGAGGCGAAGGGAAGGAGGGAAGGGAAGGAAAAAGAAAGAAAGGAATGGAGAAGGAAAAAGAAAAAAGGGAAAGGAAAGGAAGGGAAGGGAAGGGAAGGAGAAGGAATGAATTGGGGAAAGATGAGGCATCCAAGAGCCAAGGAGCATCTTGGGGAGGGCACCCCAAATGGAAAGGAGGAGGGGTGGGCAGATGAAAACCTTGGCAGGGGGGAAGGGAGGGGGGTCCCTGTGGGGAGAGGGCCCCTCCAGGCCTCACCTTCAGGGTCTGTGTGGTCGGGGAGGCCGTTCCGCGTGGAATGGGACAACACCGGGAGGGCTACGGAGTCAGCGGAGCAGAGCGCCAGGCGCAGCTTCTTCTTGGCATCCCTGATGAGAGCAAAAGAAGCACATGGGGGGGGGCTCCTACCCCAAGAGGCCCCCTCAGGACACACAGTTGGGGAACAGGAGCTTCCTGTGAAAATCCCCCCTGACTGCCCTTCACACACACACACACCTCCAGGCAAGAAGCAAGTCACTTTCTGGAATGGGTTTGGCCTCAGAGCCTCAAAAAGACCTTTGGAATTGACCACCGTAGTGGAGGAGGAGGAGGAGGAGGAGGGGGAGCCATGGAAGTATTCCTCAGCAAGGCAATGGCCCATGCAGTGAGGAAAAGGTGTGGAGAGTAATTAATATTTCCTTCCTTCCTTCCCCCCATCGCTTTCTTTCTTTCTTTCTCCCTCCCTCCCTCCTTACTAACTTCTACCTCTTCCTCCCTCCCTCCTTTCCTTCATTTTTCCCTTCCTACTTCCTTTCTACCTTTCCTCCTTCCCTCCCTACACACACACACACACACACACACACACACAGCCCCTTTTCTATTAGTTTTCACTCATCCCAAGGTACATTGGCCTGCCAAGTCCAGGCAAGGAATGGAACCGACCCAGTGAATCCAATATAAGGAGAGGAATCAGCTCAGCTGATTCTAGGCCCAGCCCTAATGGTGTCTCCTCCCCCCCCCAACTGCTAAAAAGAAACCCAAGGGCATCTTTCTCCCCCCACCCCCCCCCCCCCCCCCC
>BHFT01039892.1:75677-86944 GCA_004320025.1 Laticauda laticaudata
CCACCCCCACCCCCACCCCCACCGCTCTCTCCCCAGGCTGTGCTTGAGCCCATCGAGCACCTGTAGGAGAAAGTGGAGGAGTCCTGCGGCTGAGCTGCCTGGCTGGCCGAATCGGGAAGGTCGTCGGCCGAGATGTTTTGCAAGGCGTCATGGAGGCTCTCGCTGTCTCCCATGGCTTCTGAGGAGGAGAGTTGAAGGGGCAGGAAAAGCTGAGCATGGCTCCGGCAGTCCCCTTTCCCGCCCCCCCCCCGAAAAGGGTGGACGGCGGGAGGGGGAGGGAGGGGCAGAGAGAGAGAGAGACTCACCGGCACCGTCATAATTCACGACGGCCCCCTCGCAAGGGCTGGCGCGCTTGATGGCGTTCCTGTACTTGTCCAGAATATCTTCAGCCGCCTGGGCTTGAGTGCCCAGCCGAGGGCCGGAATCATCTGAAAGATCGGACCGAACCGGAAAACATTAGAACGTTTTTTGGCCCCCTGGAATCGAGTCCCCTTCCTGTTCTCTTTGGCCCTCGAATGAATGAGCAGCTTAACCCAACGTGGGGAAAGGAGAGGGTGGCCGAAGATCTAAACACGCCACAGAATGATGTTTCCCCCCCCCCCAAAAAAAATACTGGAGATGTAGGAGGANATCTAAACACGCCACAGAATGATGTTTCCCCCCCCCCCAAAAAAAATACTGGAGATGTAGGAGGAGGAGAGAGAGAAAGCAGCCTGGAATCGTTACGTTCCCACAAACGGTCTAAGCCCAACCCCTCTTGAATTCCACTAACTTATCCAGCGCCCATTGAATGCAGATTGTTCGTTGACTAGGCCCGTGTAGTATAAGCATGAGCAAGACACTGGTTTAAGTGGAACTTAGTGGTGCAGTCTGGATTCTTCACCCCTGACATTAGTCGAGTTTAGTTTGTCATTGCACCTCCTACCACGAAATCAAACACCATCTTCACTGCACATAATGACCATGGAAATAAACACAAACACACATCCTTCACACTCCACACATTGAATTGAAAACCCCCGACACCCACAGCAACACTGCACTGTACGGCAGAGTAACATTACGTGACTGAGGTCTTTTATGACCGTTACAACTTAACGCCGTAATGGGCAGGGCTACTTGTAAAGTGACAGGAGGTTAGCAAGAACGGGCTACAAGAACCGCGACCTCTACAAACCTTGAAGAGAGGGAAATCGGTCGGGCATGAAGTCATCCTTCTCCTTGTCTTGCTTTTCTTTTTTTCTAAATGGAATTGGAGCTGGGAAGTAAGCAAGTCATGTTTTAATTGGTACCAGATTCTCTTTTTACAGGAAGGGAGGGAGGGAGGGAGGGAGGGAGGGAGGGAGGAAGGAAGGGAGGAAGGGAAGGAATAAAAGGATATAGATTTAGATAGAAGGAAGGAAGGAGGAAAGGAGGGAGGGAGGGAAGGAAGAAAGAAAGGAAGGAAGGAGAGAAGGAAAGAAAAAGATATATAGATAGGAAGGAAGGAAGGAGTGAGGGAGGGAGGGAAGGAAAGAAAAAAAACAGAGATAGGAAGGAAGAAGGGAGGGAGGGAAGGAAGGAAGGAGAGAAGGAAAGAAAAAGATATAGATAGATAGGAAGGAAGGAAGGAAGGAGGGAAGGAAAGAAAAAAACTATATAGAGAGAGATAGGAAGAAGGGAAGGAAGGAAGGAAGGAAGGCATCCTAAAAACTCATTTGAACCTTTTTACATTATGCATTTGATTCTTTTCCAGAAAAAAAACATTTGGGGAAAAGACCTCGAGGCGAAGAGGTCTGGGCTCCTGCGTTCCCTGGTTTTCCCCACCATCCGAAATATTCCTATTTTATGTCCTCCCACAGAGACAGATCTTCACCGTTCCCTGGAAACTATTTTTAAATTGCCTGGAAGTTGCTTTCTCCTCACCCGCCAGGAAGGCTACACTGAGCCTACATTAAAAATCAGGAACAAACATCCCCATTTACAGAAAATTAAAACGTCGCGCAATGTTCTAACTTTCCCTGCTTCTTATGGGAGGCTGGACTTGGCTTCTGTCACCGAAACTTGGGAGTCGCTTCTATTTGTTGGTACAGTTGCAATTCTTAATCCAGCAAATTGATGTTCCTCTTTGTGGAAAATGGAAGATTTTTATTTTTTTTAAAAAAAGGTCATGACAGCTAAACTATGCTTCACCTTTGGGCATGGCTGAAACGAAACGCTTCCTCCACCAGGGTTTGTTTCTGTCAGATTTCTCATCATCGCTGTCTTTCCGGTCTTCAATCTACGGGAGGAAATTAGGCTGAGCTGGATTATAACAGGTAGGAGGATCCATTTTCCTCTGGATGGTCGTGAAAGCAGAGGAAGGGATGAAATAGATTAAATAACCAAGAGATCCAGACATCGTGGCACAGAGTTAGAAAGCTGGCAAGCAAGCAGGGAGGGAGGGAGGGAAGAAGGAAGGCGAACAGGGAAGGAGAAAGAAAGGGGAAAGGAAAAGGAAAGAGAAAGGAAACGAAACGAAACGAAAGGGGAAAGGCTCATTTTGCAGCCAGTATGACATTTTCTGGTTTCTTTCCTGCTCTGTCCTTGCAGGCATTACTCTGAAGACTGCTTTGATGACGCCCCACTTCCAAATCCCACCAGAAAAATGGCAGGAAGACTCAAGGGACAGGCCCCTACCTCTCCCCTGCAGGAATCTTTGCTCGGAGACGACGACGAAGACTGCGGCCCCGCGATTGCCGTCCCCCCTCCGATGTTGCCCCCGGGCCCCGGAAGTTCCCGCTCCTCGTTTCCCGCTCGCCTGTTCCAGCCAGGATCACTCATGGGCCTCCGTGCGGACGAGACGATGTCGGAGCTCCTGCTGCGCACAAGCCTTTCTGGGTAGGAGTAGCGCTGCTTGAAGGTCTCCGCGTCGAAGAGCAGGGCCATGTGGGAGGTGAAGTTGGGCAGCCGGGCGTCGCTGCCACCCAGGCTGCCTTCCAAGATGGGGGGGTCCGGTGGCGGGTGAGACGGCCGGGCGTAGTGGACCTTGGGCCTGACCACTGCCGGGGAAATAGGCCACGGGTCACAAGGGAGTTCAGGGGGGGAAGAGGTGGAGGGGCAGCTCATGAGGGCTTCCCGCCTGGGAGGGAGAGGTTACCTTCATGAGACACCAAGGGGTCGAACATGGCGAGAAGGGAGTCTGCTGGGCAGGGAGGAGAGGTCAAGTGGCTGGCACCTGAAATATGAAGGAACAAAAGGGGAAACCATTGGCAACTTTCTTCCAGGGTTGAGAGCCAGCCGGCCACCCAATGCATGGAGTTTAACAGAATCAGAGAACTGGGAAGGGACCTTGGAGGTCTGCTAGTCGAACCCCCTGCTCAGGCAGGAGACTGTTGCCATTCCAGACAAGGGACTGTCTAGTCTCTTCTTGAAAGCCTCCAGGGATGGGGAAGCCAAGGGAAACCATCAAAACCAGAAAGGAAGTGAACGTCAGAATCTTTCGGATGTTGTGATGCGACACCTGGAGAAATATGGCCTCCCTCACTTGATCCTCCAAGGAAAGATTGAAGGCAAACGAAGGTCCAGGCAGAAGAAGAACACCAGGGCTTCCAAATCTCTAAGGGACTTATTGAGACAAGAGTCAACAGCACTTTTTTGTGCAGCTGTTGATAAAAATAGGATCGCCAAAACATGATCGTCAACATCCGATGAAAGATATGGCAGAAGAAGTGGAAGTGGAAGTGAAAGAAGGAGAAGAAGAGGAAGAAGAGGAGGAGGAGGAAGAGGAAGAGAGGAAGAAGAGGAAGAAGAGGAGGAGGAAGAAGGGGAGGAGGAAGAGGAAGAAGGGGAGGAAAAAGGAGGAGGAGGAGGAGTAATGATGGAGCAGCCACAATTTCTGGAGATAAGCCGTCCCACTGATTAATTATTCTCACTGTCAGGAAATTTCTCCTTAGTTCTGGGTTGCTTCTTTCCTTGGTGAGTTTCCATCCATTTGTTTGAAATGGCATAGGGTTTTCCTGCCTGAGTAGGGGGTTGGACTAGAAGACCTCTGAGGTCCCTCCCAGCTCCATTGTTATTCTGTTATTTCCTTACCATGCACCGTTTCGTCCATGTCGGGGCTGGTGACTGAATCTTTCCCACCGAAGTCAGAGCTGCACTCCGACCGGAGATCCTCTATCTTGTTCGGGATGTCTTCGGACGTCGCGCTAATCCCTTTAAGAGGACAAGAGGCTTCTCGTGAGCATGAAGTTACCGAAGGGCAAAACTGGAGCCTACCCTGCCAGTTTAGTCAACAGATCTTCTGGGGACGTGACGCCAATTCCCAGAATTCCCCTGAACCAGCCTAGTCACAGCTGGGGATTGTAAAAATGAATGGACACCCTCTAGGTCCATGGACTTCAACTCCCACAATTCCAAGGCATGCAGGCGAGGCGTAACATAAGGCCTCAAAGTGCTTTTCTCAAAAGGCAACTAACTGGAGTTCGTTTTTTACTTGAAGAGGTTTCGCTCCTCATCCGAGGAGCTTCTTCGCTTCTGAAGAACTAAATAAGTACCGAAGAAGCTTCTTCTAAAGTCCAGTTGCCTTTTGGAAAAACTCCTTTGGGACAACCGTGAATCAAGAGCAGGATCTCCATAGACCTCGAATGCAGGGACTTTGATTCCCAACACCAGCCTGGGCGCCGCTAAGGATTCTGGGAATTGAAACCTCCCACAATTCTCTGTGGAAAGGAGAGAAGGCAAATCCAGCCTTCTCACCTTAAGGGTAAGATACCTGGTTCAAAACACCCAGATATATTTCTGCTTTGCTGCTTCCTCTCAAACCGAAGCAATTTGATCTGTGCTAAGGCATCCTTCCATTTCCCTCACCTGAGACCACACTGAGGCCAGGTGTGCTGGGCCGGGAACTGACTTCCCTCACATCGGTATCGTCGGAGGCACTTCCTACCCCTGAGCAGCTCTCCAATTCTTGCAGCCTTTCTTCCTGCTTCAGGTCTGGAGCCTCTAAAGAGGAGAGGGAAGAATCAGATTCACAACACCTGCCCTCCTCAAGGCGCCTTGTTCAATGACTGGCCAAAGTTACAACAGTGCTGGGGGGGGGGGGGNGGGGGGGGGGGGGGGAAGGGACTCACAACAGTCCTCACACTTACACACCGTGACAGCATCCCCAGTGAACAAAATCTGGATGGATGGCAACCTGCTTGTATTTATGACAATGGAAGGGTTACGAGGTCATCATTCACATTTTGGGGCAGAATAGAATGATGTTCTTTTTCCCCCCCTCTGGGTTCACATTATTATTATAGATAGATGGATTGATATAGATAGATAGATAGATAGATAGATGGATGGATGGATGGATGGATGGATGGATGGATGGATGGATGGTAGATAAAATTAGATATAATCAGACAGATGTATAGATATATAGATATCTCTATCTCTACATACATCTCTCTTTCTATCTATCTGTAGGTATTGAGTACATGAACAGTGTGGCATCTTGGTATCATTCATTTTGAAACCAAATAACAGAGATAATCTTGATAAACTTAATTACATTAATCATACATCATGATGATAACATTATAAACATTACAATTAAAGTGGTTAACATTTTAGTATTTGTTCCACCATGTATATAATTCTTCATTTAATTATTCAGTATTTAATACACAATACTAATAACCACAATAACGTTATTTAAGTTTGCATAATACAATCCTCTTCCAACTTCTGATCCTTTCATCTGCATACTGATTTTAAGGTATTAACCAGGAATATTTTTCCCCAAATTTTGTTATATTGTACTTTACTAATTTATTTGATTATTTTTGTTAGGTTTTTTTGTTTTTTTTATTTGTTTTAAATAAGATTTTGCATTGTTTAAGCCACCTCAAGTCGCTATGGGGGAATAGGGGACAATTCTAGTTTCTACCTTCACCGGGTTCACATTCTCCTTGGGGTCGGTGGGGCCAATCCAAAGAGGGCAGAGCCTTTCCTTCTCTTTTTTGCGTTGCCACTTTGACACACACACACACTTTAAGTTGGCAATAGATGCCAAAAATAAAGAGAAGGGACTGTTTACAGGTTAGGGAAGGTGGAGAAGGGAGAGCCATCTGCTCCTCGGGGCCCCTTTCAATCCCATTTCTCCACCACTTGGAACGCTAGGAAAAAAAAAACGTTACCACCGGGAGATTTTTCACCTGAGTCGCTTGGCAGGACCTCCACGCTCCAAGCTTCGCTGGTGGTTTCTGAGATGGTGGAGCCTGTGCAGGGGTCAAACAGCACCGAGCTGGAACCAGGCAAACACAGCAGGTTGCCCAAGACGTTTTCGGTGGTGGCCCCTGGAGGGGACAGAAGTTGTTGTGAACAGGTCGCAAGGAGACGTGTGTGTGTGTGTGTGTGTGTGTAGAGGGCGGTAGTAATAGGTAAGTAGATAGGTAGATAGATGACACAGATATAACAGAAAATAGATGACACAGAAGAATAGATTAAAGATGGATGGATGGATGGATGGATGGATGGATGGATGGATGGATAAGACAAACAGACACAGTCGGTATAGATAGATAGATAGATAGATAGATAGATAGATAGATAGATAGATAGATAGATAGATAGATAGATAGATAGATAGATAGATAGATAGATAGATAGATAGATAGATAGATAGATAGATAGATAGATAGGACAGACAGACAGATAGACAGACACAGTTGTTATAGATAGACAGACAGAGAGACACACTCGGTAGAGATAGATAGATAGATGATAGACAGACAACATAGAAGGATAGATTAATTATTGATAGATTGATGATGGATGGATGGACGGAAAGACACAAATTGCAGGTGGATGGATGGATGACACAAAAGAATAGATTGATGATATATGATAGACAGACAGACAGACAGACAGATAGATATTGCTAGAGAGAAAATTCCCTGAGGATGGGCTCCAGCACGAATTTGAAAGCTGGGAAGAGAAAACCTCCAATTCCGTTGATTGACTCAGATTGGATCCTGCCACATTATCCCAGGACAGGTAGATTCCGCCTTCATTTGCAACGTCCTCTATATATCCAAATTTCCCCCTTTCTCCTCCTGGCTCACCTGTGATCTCCTGCATACGGTCTTCATCGATATTGGGGTCGAAGTCACTCCCCAGCACGTCCGTGCTCCAGGTCTCGCTCACAGTTTCCGAGATGTCCCGGTCTTCGGTCAAGCCCATCATGTCGCGGATCTCAAATTTGCGGAGTTTATCGTCCAGATTGTCCTGGGTAGTAGCTGTTTGCAAAAACAAAACAAAACACCACAACAACAGAGAGCGTGCTTTGACCGAAAAGCTTTGCTTTAAAAAAATAATTCAGGTCCCAGGAGCTGTGAATAGCTGGTAAGTGATAGAGCTTGGATGGCGAATCTATGGCACGCATGCCAAAAGTGTCACGAGAGGTTGCCCGGAAGAGGCCCACTGCGCCCGCCCACCTGCCAGCTGATTGTTGGGTATCCGGCGTGCATTCACAAGGGGTAGGCAGGAGACTTGTGTGCATGCTCAAAAATGCACACACATACTCTGAGATGTGTGGCCACTGGGGGTGTGCACATTGCCTTCTGGGTGCTGGCACACGAGTGCACAATTTTTGGCACGCAATCTGGAAAAGGTTCACCACCACTGTGATAGAGCATAAGCTTAAAGTGCTGGGCTAGAAGCCAGGTGAATGTGACCTGATCCCTGTGTGATCAGGTGAAGGCATCTGGCCTACACTTAAGGCTGTTTGCGGCATCTATCCTACAGCCGTATGACCGGATTTGGACATAGTTCTTGCCAAACTCCCTCCCTGCCCCAGCATTTACTTTAGGTTTTCAGTCAAAGTAGCCCGCCTGGTTCCCTTGACGATTGCTGTGTTCATGTCAACCCTGAAGTTGACTTGACCACACTGGAGCTGAGGGATGGGAAGAGGGAGGGGGGAGAATAGAGATAGCTGGGGTTTTCTAGTCAAAGCAAAATACTTTCTCTTGAAAACCAAGGACATTCTCACACCCTGTCGGAGAAAGGTGCAGGGATATCGGCAGGCAATCAGACAGCGCCGTGATTGGACCTTGTGACTGACTAGTTGGAGAAAGTGGCAAACATTTACTTTTAGTTAGGTGAAAAACCGTGGGAATCTTCAGTCGGTTTTCACCAGAACTGTGCCAATGTGATATATCCAATAAAACTACTTGAGGAATCCACCTGCCTCAGAGTTTTGTTTGCTATGAGTGTATTACTTGGAACCCTGACAGCACAAATATATGCCAAGGAGCACAGAATGCTGTTGATTTCTGACCAAAGTGGTGCCTATTTATCTACTCGCATCGGCATCCTTTCGAACTGTTAAGATGGGCAGGAGCTGAAGCAAGGAACGGCAGCTCACCCGCGTGGCACTCGGGACTTGAACCTGGGCTGTCAGCTGACAAGCTCAACGTCTTTAATCACTGAGCCTTTATGTCTCCCCCACCCCACCCCAACTGCCTCTTGGGAGATATTTCTGCTAGGTATCTTTGCAGGATGCTTCTCACCTTGTTCACGCTCCAGAAGCTGCAAGGCCTCCACTCCGTTACTTCCTGATGGGCCAGCCCCCGATTCTGAAACGGATTCCCCTTCTAAATCCAGCGAGGACACCGAATTGGAGCGATTAGAAGGGCCTGTTTTGGATGGGGGGGGAGAGGGCAGTACAAAACACCAATTAAAAGTTGCATCCAGCCCCCCCCCAAAGAGACACACAATAAACGCCAACAGAAGGAAGCCAAGGCTGCACAACAACAACAACAACCAAAACTGTAAAGGAAAAAAGGCGAGAGGCGCAAATAAAAAATAACGGAAGCTTTGCGACAGCGGGCCAGAGACAGCAATGCACGAAATGCTCCGTTGAAATGCATTTTCTGATGGACAAGCAACAAAAGTGAGCCCTTCACCTTCGGATATGCCTTCCAGATTATCACTGCAGAGGGAAAACCTCAGGGTTTTATCAGGTTTACCGTGGAGTTTGGAATCGTCAACAGGAACTTCGCCTTGACTCCCATCAGCCAGCTGCATGTTTAAAACCTGGGCACAGAGAAGAGGAGGGGGGGTGTGAAACATAGGAACACCTGTGTTCCTCTCCCAATTGGCCCCTGAGAAGCACTGTTGCAGGATTCAGCAACCATCTTTGGGCCCAAGGAGCTGGGTTTTCTCTTTCTGAGCTCCCTGGATAGCAGGGATCTCCTGTACTTTCCTAAAAGTAGCAGGAAACATAGCCAAGATATTATCTGACCAAGTCATCACCTTCTTTTAATGATCCCCTTGGAGAGGTTGGAGTCTGGACAACTGAATGGAGCATGTTTTACTGGCCGGATGCCCTTCCTGTTGCCAATGTAAAGTTTTGTTCAGTAGATATGTTCTTATTGTGCCCAGAGAGAGAAAGATCTGCCTCTGCCTAGGATCGAACTCACAGCCTCCTGATCATGAGGCCAGAGCTCCACCTCTAGGCACACCCCACCACTCAATATTATCTGACCAAGTGATGTATAAAAATATGCATTCCTTTCTCAACTGCCCCTCCAGAAATCTTATTGCAGGGATTAGCAGCCATCTTCAGTCCAGCTGAGTTTTGAAATTTGCATGGCAGAAACTTCAGTCACCTAGTTACTATCTCTGAAAAACTATTTATGGAATTCCCTTTCAATTTCCAAGCTGCCTCACTGCTCTTTCAAACCCCTTTCCCCCCGCTTCCCTTTCTGTTGGCAATTCTAAAAAGACCATAGAAATATTTTATGAGTTGACAGTACAATTGGGGGCTGAGTTGCTTGAATATACGCATATTTCACATCGCTTATGTACCTCATTTTCTGACATCATTCCAGGCGTGATTTGTGGACCGGTCCCAAGAGAAATGACCAAAACTTCTTCTGGTTGGACTTCCTGTATGGTCTCTTGGGAGAATCCCTCATAATCTGGATGTTGGTCCATCTGAATATTGGAACGGCTCCTACTGCGCGTGGCTGGAACAACCATAAATACATATTATAAGTGTCCTTTTTTTGGGGGGGGGAGACGGAGACGGAGGGTTCAAGGAACATCTTACAGTTTAAGACAAGATGGCAGCAGAGGCCAATTCTTGTGATGTGTGTGCAGTCGGACGTCAACCAATAACTGGGAAGTTAATATGCGCTAGAGCTACACCGAAGTTACACCACATTGCAACTGGGTTGCAGTCTTTGTGAAGTGCTGTGAGATTTCAACGTTGCACAAAGCTTTGAAATTCAATGACAAAGGCCGAAAATCAGGGCTAAAATGTTACTACACTTCGGCAGAGAATTCCCTACGATAAGCTTGACAAGATTTAATACACTGAAAGATCCAAGGATCTCACTTTCTCAATGACACCCTTTTAAAGAATAGGTTGTCTGAATTCACATACAGCACTAAGTTAGTTACTGTCACTGTAGATTTCTTGGGTTGGCTTCAACTGGTTGAGACATGTTGTCCTGCAAACCTTGGTTTAGAAACTCGAGAAGCGAGTTCATCCAACTTTGGCTAAAGGCAAAACCAAGCAAGTCTCGTGATGTCTTAGAATCCTGATAATTCCTATTTAATTGTTTTAATAAGCCTCAGTGGAGAGGGAGTACTGTTGTGCATGAGGAGTCTGATTCAAGAACTCTGCCCTAAAAAAAGCCAGTTTGCTCTGGAGGTTCAGGCTCCAGGCTAGAAAGCAAGAGACTAGGAGTTCAAGTCCTGCCTTCGCCATGAAAGCCAACTGGGTGATCTTGGGCCAGGCTCAGACCAACCATCCCGGGGTTCTTGTTTTGGGGGAAATAGGCAGATGAAGGTGTGTAGGATAGGTGCATCGCCTCCTTGAGTGGTTTGTAAAAATGATAATGGCAGGATGCTAAATAAATACATAAAGCCGCCTGGCCAAAAACGGTTCTTCACACGTGTTCAGCGAGGTAAGCCAGTGTGGAAAGATCAGCTTTGCGGACACCCTAATCAACAGGAAGGAGAGGGAGAGAGAGAGAGACAGAGAGAGAGATCCACTACCCACCAAAAGGGGTTACAAGATTTATATGAGCTGTGAGGTTGGTAGCAGAGGTATCCCAGGCAGCGATGGTAGCCAATTGTTGTCCTGGATTGGCCGCATTTGAAGAGAAACAAAAGAAAAACTGTTGAGAGGATACATATACATATATACATACATACATATACATATATATCCCTAGATCAACTGAAGAGAATCAAAAGAAAAATTGTGTGTGTGTGTGTGTGTGTGTGTGTGTGTGTATATATGTGTA
>BHFT01039893.1:0-36696 GCA_004320025.1 Laticauda laticaudata
ACACACACACACACACACACACACACACACACACACACACACACACATATATATATTATACATATATACACATATATATATGTATTACATGTATGTTGATGTATATATGTCTGTTCATTATATATGTTTGGGTAAGGAAAGAAATTGAAATAGAACATTAACAGTTTGAGGAAATAAAATTGCCATTTTTATAAACAAAAAAAAAGAAACTGAGATGCAGGACAACACAAGAGTTTTCTTTGAGGGAGAAGTGACATCTTTCCCAAGTTCCATAAAATTTTATCATTTCTATCAGTGGTGGGATTCAATTTTTTTTAGTACTGGCTCTGTGGGCGTGGCTTGGTGGGTGTGGTAGGGAAGGATATTGCAAAATCTCCACTCCCACCCCACTCCAGGGGAAGGTTACTGCAAAATCATCATTCCCTCCCTACCCCACTAACATGATTTCCAGCTCCTGTGCATGGAAACAAGAAGACCCAGACAATCAGCTGGGACTTGGGAGGCAGAGAATAGATGGGTTGGGGCCAGTCAGAAGTGATATTTGCCGGTTTTCCAAACTACTCAAAATGTCCACTCCTGGTTTTCCAGAACTGGTCAGAATCTGCTGAATACCACCTGTGATTTCTGTAACAATTGAATCAAAAGTCAATCTGCTCAACTATTGAAAAGATAACAACATGTGATCAAAGGAGAATGAAATCAATCCACTTGCAAATATCGTGGTTGGAAGTGCCTCAGAATTAATGACTTCACTTGATGGATACAAAATCATTATTATTAAAGAGGTTTATTGGTAGGCATTCCTGTTTCTTTCACCCTCTTCTCGTTTGTTTCTTTTTTTTTTTTTAATTTAACATTGCTTTTATAGAATGTATTTATACATTGCTCCTGAGAAAGTGGGCAGGGCTTTTGCAGCTTAAAGTTTATCTATGTTTTATTCAGAGTTTTGCCGCATAAATTCATTGCCAGAAAGATAAACACAAATGGCTGATGCTTCATTTAATGTCTTTATAAACATATTAAGTAAATTTTACAACACCAGTTGTAGATTTCTCCAACGTGGAGAAAACTCAAACAGAAGCATATATATTACAAGCAGCTCAACTTCAGCAGACAAGCAAGCAAGTTAGTTTCTCTTTCAATAGACAGACTGAGCTTAACATAGCTTCAGAGCTGCAGAGCTTAATATAGAGCCACACCTAGGTTACTTCTAGTTTCAGTTTCCAAACAGTCCTCATTGGCTGACTTAGTTGCTCTGCCTATTCATTGGCTGACCTTGTTACCATGCTCTATTCCAGTTCATGAATATACTCTGACACTCCTCCCTTCATAACTGGAATAAACATAAACTCAATTACCTTTAATATTCTTCAGATACCTGTATTTGAAGACCCACATTCATAGTTCCCTCCAAATACCTGATAATTCCTTTTTATATCTATCCAACACAATTGTGTTGATCCCCACCTTTTAATTTTCCAATGTATATGCAACCATCAGCCTTGCAACTCTTGAACCCAAGATCTTTCAATGCAGTATACCTGCAGGTGGAATCTCCTTGTTCCATCGCTCTGACCTGACAGCTCCTGTGTGTCAACCCTCTCTTGCTTCATATCTTGTTCAGCTTCTCCTCCCTGAACTCTGACACCATCAGTAAGTGAGTTACCATTAGTAAGTGAGTTACCATCACTAAGTGGATCACTGTCACTAAGTGAATCATTCCAAAAAATTGCATCAATTTTATTCCAATTTTGCTCTGCAAAGCTTGCAGACCTTGAAAACACTATTCTTTTGCTCCTATCACTAAAGCAATAACTCTTTGAGCCTGGCTCATAGCCCACAAAACTGAGCTTTCTAGCCTTAGTTGCCCCTTTCTTCTAATTGCTTTTGGAATATGCACCCACACATTGCTTCCAAACACCCTTAAATGTGCTAGAGATGGCTTTTGCCCATATAGCACTGCCTATGGAGTATCATCTCTCAGCAACAGCATTCTCAGCTGCTGTGTAAGGATTTGTGTGTCTGTGTTTAATTCCTAACTGTGCCAACCATTGTTGAAAAATTGCTGATATGAATTCTGAACTTCTGTTATTTTGCAGATGACATAACTGTTGTTTATACCTTCTTTCTACAAAGCTTACCCATTGCTTACATTTTTGTAGCACCTCTGTTTTACTCTTTAGTAAATAGCAGAACATAAACCTGCTATAGTCATCTACAATGACCAGCGCATACTTAGCTCCTCTCAAACTGGCTTGCATTGGGCCCACCAAATCTGCATATACCAGCTCTAAAGCTCTTGTTGTTGGCTTTGTGCTACTCTTGCTTACTGGGAATGCCTTGGACTTTGATGTTTTCATACTGCACAATCCAAATATGCCTTACATCCCTTTAAATTTAAACTTTCTGCAAACTGTTCCATCTTTTGAACAACTTTTAAGATGGCATGGCCAAGCTAATGGTGCAAAAGATGAACACATGAATCATGGTTTGCCACATTGCCAAATGTTTGTGCACATTGAACTTTTTGTCCCTGTAACATATAAAGATTATTATGCTTTATGCTCTTTGCACAGACAAACCCATTTTTCTTTATAAGACACTGCTCATTTACAATGTGATCTCAAATCCTTGCTTGTCTAAACTAGAGACACTCAGCAAATTATGTTCCATTTCTGGGACACGTAAAACATTATTAAACCTTGTTTCCAAATAATGGAATTTGCACACTGCCTCTTCCAATGATTTTAGCCTTCTTGCCATTTGCCAAGGCTACTGTCTCCAGCAGCTGCATCCATCCTGTAATACAATTTAGCCTTATTAATAATTGTTTGGATAGCCCCACTGTCTCTTAGCCATTGATTTCTTCCATTACTCTTGCTGGCTTTTGGAACAGCAATTTATCCACCAACCTGTTCTTGCAGACTTCTTCTGTCTTGCAAGATCTTTCTTTAAATGAGTAGTTTCATCACAGATGAAGCATCGTTTCTTTTGTTGGGCTTTCTGCTTAGCTGTAATCTGATATCTTCTAATGCTGCTCTGCTGGTCTGTGGAAACTGCGGGGCTCTTACCTCTATGCTCTTCTCTGGAGACAGCCTGGCTGTGGAAATTTCCATTGTTCCTCTTGGGCCCCCTCCTCAGGAATTTCTCCTCCTATTGGCTTTTTCTATAATGGCATTTCTGCTCTTCAGCTATCACACGCTTTCAGAGTTTCCAAATGCAATTCATGCTCTGGTTTGCATTCAAACACTGCAGACGCAATGTCCCAAGTTTCATCTAGACTGTTCAAAACTAAGAGGATTTAGATTTAGGTATCCTCATCCCACACTGTTCCAACTCCACAAAGTTTGCATATGAATAAAATGCTGTTCCACTGAATCTCCTGGCTGCAAACAAGCTCTATGTAACTTTCTTGATAATTGTAAGCTGTTGCATGCAGATACACTCACATGAACAGTCCTCAATTTATTCCAGACTTCCTTTGCAGTCTTTAAATTAGCTACATAGATAAACTGATCATCTTCCAAACTTAAGATGACATAAGCAAATACTCTAACATGCAGCTTCTGACTTGTAGCATTCAGTGGTGCCTGGAGTGGATTTTCAACAATATTCCAAAGTTCTTTCATCTTTGATTCCAAACATTCCATCTTCGTAACCCAAATAATATAGTTCTTCTGACCCAAACAGGATAAAGAGCTCTGTTTAATTTTTTCACCCATCCTGCAAAGCCCCTTGCCTTGTTTCCTACTTTTAAAACAGGCAGTTTCTTAGCTTTAATTACAATTCACTCTTTTTCTGGGCCCATAGCCTGTTCAGAGTATTGCAGCATAAATTCAGTGCCAGAAAAATAACACAGATGGCTGAGGCTTCATTTAACATCTTTATAAACATATTAAGTAAATTTTACAATACCAGTTGTAGGTTTCTCCAACATGGAGCAAACTCAAACAGAAGCAGACATATTACAAGCAACTCAACTTCAGCAAACAAGCTAGTAAGTTAGTTTCTCTTTCAATAGACAGACTCAGAGCTTAACATAGCTTCAGAGCTGCAGAGTTTAATATAGAGCCATATCTAGGCAACTTCAATTTCAGTTTCTAAACAGTCCTCATTGGCTGACTTAGTTGCTATGCCTATTCATTGGCCCTTCTTACCATGCTCTATTCCAGTTCATGAATATACTCTGACATGTTTGATCTGTGTGTCCTTCCTGGTTGATTAAGGCTGCCCAGAAGAGGACATATGATTGGGGGGTGGTTTCATTGGTTTTCAATATGATGGTGTTTTGCCTTCTCCGTAAGGGGGCATTGATCAACCCAAGTCTGGAGAGCCAGTCTCCAACCTCCCTTTTTGATGAAAGTTGTGAAAGAGATGGTCACATGTTAACTGCGAAAGATCCTGGATGAAGTGTGGCCTTCTAGGCTTTTCATTCAGGGTTGAGACCAGGTTATGGAATTGGGATGGCATCAGTTTCCCTCTTTGGTGAGTTCTAGTGGGAGTGGGTGGGGCAAGTCACAATCATGGTATCTTCCTGGATTAGCCTTGGTATTTGGGGATGAGTGGCATTGTGTTGTGCTGTTCTTCTCCTTTCACTGGCATAATAACTTTCTCCAGACTTGGTTCCAGTTGATGTTGATGGGGAGAAAAATCCAACTCATGGTCCCTACTTGTTGGGTGCCCCAGGATTTTATTCTCTCTTCTATTTAACATCTACAGTATATAAGATGACTAGGTGAGATGATCCAACAGTTTGCGGTGAGATATCATCAACATGTTGATGATACCCAGTTAATATCTTCAGCCTGGTCCACCTGTGTGATGTGGTGGCTATCCTGCCCCAGTGCCTGGAGAAGGCAGGTAAATTGAATGGGTGAAATGGCTTTCATCTCAACCTAAGCAAGACTGAATGTTTTTGTGTATTTGGTCCTCCCAATAATAAAGTTCTTTCACTGCTGCTCTTGGATAGAGGGGCATTGCTTCAAATAGTACTGGAGGGTCCTCTTGCAGCTTCCACTAGAAAAACAGGTGGCAGGAAGATCTTTAAACAGGGTTTTGTGCCAATTGCACCAGTTCCTGGATCAGGAGGTTTTGATCATAATCATTCATGCCCCTGTGATTTTTCATTTGGATTCCTGAACTGTGGTCTGTTATCTTCAAATAAATCTTTTTTAGTTTTGGGAGTATGGCTTGAGGCTCATGATTTAATTGGAGTAACTGATGGAATCCTGACAGATAGCCAACTCTGAGCTATGTAATTCACTGTCACCCTTGATCCTAATAGATTCAGGCTGCACTAGGTGCCTGATCAACCTAACCATGGTCCTGAAACTGGGGATCAGAGTGAAAAAGCTGACCCACACAATCCAGTTCGAACAAGTAGATGGCTTCCTGTTGGGAGGAGCCTATGCCACTCACTGAACCAGTGAGACTAAAACTAGCAGATCACTGGGAAACCATTTGATTTGTAGTGGCTCCCAAAATAACAGATGCAGTCATCCTGGGGCTTTCCTGGCTAGACAAGTGGGGTCCAACCATCTGATGGCAAGGGGTAGCCACAGACTGAGGATAGTGAAGGGATCCCAAGCTGTTCCTCACCATCAAGTAGAAGCACCGGCCACACAGAGAACCCTTCCAGAGGGTTCACCAGAACAACTGGCAGTCACCTTCAAAAAAAACCCAGAGGTCGGACAGATCCCAAGAGAATATCAAGTCCTCGCTGAAGTATTCCGTGAGAGTGAGTGTGACATCCTACCTCCCCACTGTGAAACAGACTGCCATAGAAATCATTCCTGGGGTAAAACTACCAAAACCCAAAATGTACACCATGACGCCCTGGGAAATGCAAGAAATGTGCACATATATAGACAAAAACTTAGCAAGAGAGTTCATCAAGCCAGCCAAACCACGGGTTGTACCGCCAGTCCTGTTCAAAGAAAAAAAAGATGGAACTATGAGATTATGCATGGACTTTAGAGCGATCAATGGACTGTGCATGCACAATCCATACCCCCTCCCACTCATGAAGAACATGCTATCCCACCTGGCCAAAGGGAAGGTCCTTAGCAAATTAGATCTCAGAGAAGCATACTATCAAGTCCGCATCAGGGAGGGAGATGAATGGAAAATACCGTTCAACTGCCCCCTAGGAAGCTTCTAATTCAAGGTCATGCCTTTCGGACTACAGGGGGCCCGGCGGTGTTCATGCAGTTAATAAATGAGGTGCTACATGAACATTGTTATAAGAGGGTTCTTGTATATTTGGTTGACATTTTCATCTACACTGAGATGATGGACAACCACATACCCTTAGTCCACCAAATACTGGAAAAACTAGTAGCAAATGTCAAGCTGTCAAAATGTGAATTTCACCATGCACAGTTGGACTACCTGGGCTACTGAGTCTCAAATGAGGGAATAGAGATGGACCCAGCCAAAGTATAAGCCCTCCTAGGCTGGCAGCCCCCTCACATCCGTAGACAGCTACAAAGCTTCTTAGAGTTCACAAACTTTTATCTACAATTCATCTCCTCCTTCATAAGGATTGCCAAATCCATGACAGATCTCCTAAAGACAGGGAGCCCAGGAAAGAACCCCACCCAGGACAACCCCTACAGTGGGACCTAACCAGGCCAAAAAGCGTTTGAAACACTGAAAGAACTGTTTGCAAAACAACCAGTACTGAAGCATCCTGACCCCGAACAACCCTTCGTCATTCAAGCAGACACCAGTGACGTGGCAGTGGGAGCAGTGTTACTCCAAGGAAACAGCTAAGGAAGCCTACAGTCCTGAGCCTACACCTCCCGCAAGCTCATGGTCACAGAGAGATGATGGGCTTCATCAGAAAGAGGCTTTTGGAGTGAGATGGGCACTGCAAACCTGGCACCACCTGCTGGAAGGGACCATTCAAAGTCTGGACCGACCATAAAAAACTGGAAGCCCTTAGGACTCTGCAAAAACTATTACCTAAACAAGTCTGATAAGCTCAATACTTCAACCAATGTGACTTTGTGCTAAAACATATCCTGGGGGGGGGGGAGGAACTTTCTGGCTGACTCCCTTTCCCACATGCCTCAGTACAAATGCGAAAGGGAGGAGGTTGTAAACAGTATCATCCCCTCTACCCAAATAGTTGTCCAAGTAACCACCAGATGACAATGCTATGATTGGTAAGATCAACCCGCAGATGACCTAACTACAAAACTCAAAATCAAACTGCTAGCAGACCCCTGGTTCTGGAACAATCAACACACTTTGACAAAAAGAGATAACCTGGCGTGGAAGGGGACAAAACTCTATGTCCCAGAATCCTTATGCACTCTAGTTCTTCAGAGGAGCCACGATGCCAAATTGTCAGGGCACTTTGGGTTCTTAAAGACTTTACACTTGGCTCAGAGGCAGTTCTGGTGTCCTGGCATAAAGAAAGACATGGACAGTTATGTGAAAAGTTGCACCATCTGCACTGTGATGAAAAAATGACCAAGAAAACCCCCTGGACTGCTATAAATGGAGCGGAGTCAACGGGGCCATGGGAGGAGATTGCAATGGACTTCATAGTGGAGTTGCCGAAAAGTGGGGGAAACAGTGATCTGGACTGTAATAGACTTGTTTTCCAAACAGGCACATTTCATACCTTGCAGCGGACTACTCTCAGCCTGCCAGTTAGCCAAGCTGTTCCATAAGCACATCTACTGCCTGCATGGAGTACCACAGAGAATTATTTCAGACAGAGGGATCCAATTCACAGTCAAATTTTGGAGGGAGTTCCTGTGGCCTATTGGGTCATCCTAGGGTTTTAGCTCGGCCTTTCATCCAAGCACCAATGGGGGGGGGCAGAGAGATTGAATGCCATGGTAGAGCAGTATCTGGACTGCTACATAAATTATCAGCAGTCCAATTGGGTGGACCTCTTGCATTTCGTGGAGGTCATGTACAATAATGCTGTTCACAGTAGCATGGGACTAACCCCCTTCAAGGTAGTGAGCAGCATGTACTTTGTCCCAATGTCTGAGTATCCAAGTGACCCCCTCCTCCTCAGTCAGTCTGGCTGATTGGATGTCAGCATTGAAAGCAAATTGGGAGAATGTCAAAAAAGCACTTGCAAAAGCAGCACAAACCTATTAGAGACAGGCAGACAAAACAGCCCTACAACAACCATTCCAGTTGGGGAAGAAGGTCTATTTCTCCACCAAATGTCTGAAGTTAAGACTCCCTAGCAAGAAATGTCAAAGTTCATGGGACCATTCCCCATAGTAAAGATCATCAACCCAGTCACGGTGCAATTGAAGTTGCCCCAATTGTTAGGGAAAATACACCTGGTATTCCATAGCAGCCTGTTAAAACCCGTAGCTGGACCAACGCTGAGGCCCCTTCCTTGTGAGCCCCAGATTCCATGGTCATAGGAGGCCAAACCCATTATATGGTGCAGCGAATCTCGATTTGAGGTGGCATAGGAGACAACTCCAATATTTAATCAAGTGGAAAGGCTACCTCTTATCAAAGGTATCATGGGTAAAGAGTAGGATCATCCAAGCCAATTGCCTTGTAGTAAGGTTCCATGCAGAAAATCCAACCAAGCCTGTGGGGTTTTCATGATCATAAGCTTCCATAATTGCAAACAATTTGTTTTTGTGTGTGTTGTACAGGTCCCCTTCAAGAAGTGAGGGGATATGAATGTCAACTCATTAAACATTTTGTATACACGTTTTATAGTTGACAACTGAAAGAAGGGAGGGGCAGTTTCAAAGAGCAGATGCCAGAGTGGAATCAAAAGTACATTCCATTCATATTTTCTTCAAACACTAATTAGATGACTGAAGCTTCTGGCATGAAAATCTAATTGGAGAGCATGATTGATGACTCTTGGCTATAGACTTTTTCATTGGATGAAACCGGGGGGTGGGGGGGTGGAAGCAGGATCAAGGGTGACAGTGAATTACATATCTCAGAGTTGGCTACGCCCAGGTAAATGCCAGATAAATGCCCATACCTTCAAATAAATCTTTTTTAATTTTGGGAATGTGGCTTGTGGCTCATGATTTAATTGGAGTAACTGCCGGAATCCTGAAATTTGAATTACTTTCTGCAGCTATCTATATTCTTGGGGTAGGAGAGTTGCTGCATGGATATAATTAGATGTGGGAGACATCAGCAATTATTGACAAGGTATGTAGTTGCACATTACTTAAAAATATACAGCTGGCATTTAGAGCTTGATTTTTCCCACTTTGGTTTTGATTGATACTCTGAATAATTTATAATATTTTTTCAGTCATAATGAAATATCATTAAGGATATATATGTCACTGGAAATGACCAAAAATGTCACTGGAAATACAGAGAGAACTTAGATACTAAAGATTGAAAGATGCTTTTTAAACAAAAGTATTGGTTTATTTTCAATGTTTTTGCTCAGGAACTTCATCACAGACTTTCCATTTGTTCAAGAGTTTTTCATAATTCATCAATTCAATATGCTGATTATGTAAAATGGCCTCTAGTGGCCTTTTGGTCATCTCCTAACAGAGGAATAAAATCAAGATCATGAAATGTGTTAGTACCACTTTATAAAGCCTTGATAAGACCACATTTGGAATATTGCATCCAGTTTTGGTCATGGTATAAAAAATATGTTGAAATGTTAGAAAGAGGGCAGAGAAAAGCAATAAAGATGATTGGGGGGACTGGAGACTAAAACTTATGAAGAACAATTGCAAGAAATGGATATGTTTAATGACAAGAAGGATTTGGAGTGATATGATATCAGTGTTCCAGTATCTCAGGAGTTGCCACAAAGAAAAGGGAGTCAAGTTATTTTCCAAAGCACCTGAACACAGAACAAAAAGCAATGGATGGAAAATAATCAAAGAGAAAAGCAATCTCGAAATAAGGGCAAATTTCCTGACAGTTAAAACAGTTAATCAGTGGGAAAAGCTTGCCTTCAGAAGTTGTGGGTGCTCCATCACAGGAGGATTTTAAGAAGAGACTGGACAACCATTTGTCTGAAATGGCATAGTTTCTTGCTTGAATGGGATTGGCGGGGGGGTTGGACTAGAAAACCGCCTATATCCCTTCCAACTCTATATTCTCTTAAACGATGCAAAAGAAATCATCTGTTTCTTTGATATCTTAATGCCAGCCTGGTAAATATTTTTGTCTGACAAATTCAAAATCAGTTCTGCTTTCATCAAATTTTGTTCTAGTTTTTTTAAAAAACAGGCACTTACTTTGACATAAAATCCACTAGTTGATTATAATATGGCTTATCTTCATGATCTTGATAAAATTGTGCTGCTATCTCATGACTTATTTGTTTTTCTCTCAATTCTGAGATTAGAAATCCAGCATCTTTTACTTTATTTATAATTTTATCTAGAAGAAGAGGACATCAATATTCCACTATTTCAGTCTTAAAAGTATAGTATAGTATTGTATAATAGTGATCTATGAATATGTTCAGTTGAATAAAAACTGTCAAAGGAAATTTTATTTTTCTGCTAGTTACAGAATTTTTGTTTACCTGAAAATATTATTCCCAAATGATAGCTGTGAATTGAGACCTTTTACATTTATGAATAAGAAAAAAGTTACAAAATAATGAGCAGAAAATTACTACAGACCTGGCTGCTGAAAATATGGTTTGAGGGTTTGTATGAGGAAAAAAAACCTTATGATGGCAACCAGAATAGTGCAATTGAAGCCCTTAAGATGAAGCTACCCATCTTGAGGTTTTAAGAACTCCCCTGCAGATGCCTCTGGCTGGAGATTAGCCTTTTGCAGGGAAGTGGCTGCTTGCCTAGTTAAGATTAACTCTGTATGGTTAGTTGATAACTTACAACTGTAAGTGAGCCTGACAATTTTAAATTGTCCCAGTCAAACAGTCACTATGTGACCTCACATAATTTTATGACTTTTTTTTGCTGTGATTGCTATGTGAATGCTGTGGTCACATAGTGAATGTCACTTTGTTCAATCAAAACTGTGGTTGTTAAGCAAACACGTTTTACTCAATGGGTGTTTTTTTTAAACTATGGGAACTGTAAATGGATGTAATTGTGTATTGGTTGCCAAATGCCCAAAATGCAATCACATGAACACAGGGGTAGGAGCAATTGCTCGAATTTCAAACTGGGTTGGAATTAGCTTTGGGGGAGTCTGTATCAATTTGAAATGATCAATAAGTGACATGTCATAAGTCGAGAACTACCTGTAATGCATAAACAAGGCTTTAGTATCTTTTTTTGGATCTTTTACTCTGTCCAGTTGCCTCTTCCCTTTGCCTTTAACACATCCACTTTTCTCCCATTTTATTTTTCCTTCTGTTCCCAGGATAGCTACCTTTTCCTCTTACTTTGTATGTTCTCTTCATTTTCTCACTGTTGCTGATAAGTAAAGTGAGGAGAATATGTTTATGTGTACTACTGTGTGAGGAGGATATTTGTTGATATATGCAGATATGGATGAAATAATTTTATAATGGTATAACTTATTTTACAGGAAATTAATATAAATGTGCAAAGAGAAAAACATGAACACTTTGTAATATTAATCTTACCTTTGTCTTCAAAAGCAGAGGGTTTAATGAGAGCCATAGTGTTTTCTACAGGAAAGAAGAATTGTAATTCCTTTGTAGCTTCATTCGTGTTTGCGCTGCCATGCAGCTGATTGATTGGAGAATCATGGATTGCAAATTCAGCACGTAAACTGAAACAATAAACTCAGAAAATTAGAAAAATGGCATAGAAACTTCATGCTTACAAGTTATAGCCTCACATCAGGTATATTAAACTGTGAGGTTATACATCCATAAAAATACCTGATGTGGAAACTTGCTTCTCTCTCTCTCTCTCTCTCTCTCTCTCTCTCTCTCTCTCNCTCTCTCTCTCTCTCTCTCTCTCTCTCTCTCTCTCTCTCTCTCTCTCTCTCTCTCTCTCTCTCTCTCTCTCTCTCCCCCTCCCTCCCTCTCCTCCTCCCTCCCTCTTTCTCTCATAGAAGATCTCTATTCCATTTCTGATTGCATGTATGTATGTATATACACAAACAGTCTCACACACACACACACACATTTTACAAGTGCATAAATATAATCCTTTGGGATAGATGATGAATTCCAGAGTAAGATGAACTTGAAATTCCTAATTTTCCTCCAAGCCTTCCCTCTTTGCCAATTTCTGACACAGATAACATTTAACAATGTAATAGGAGTGGTCAAAGCATGAATCAGTCATTTAAATAAGCAATTTGATCAATGCATCATTCAGAGTGTCAAATAAAATCAGTTAAAGTTCACTGTCCCAAGAGCTATTTCAATGTTTTGTTTTCCAACCCATTCTTATGGTATTTCTTTTGAGAGGGACAAATTTAAAAAAAGACAAAATAAGAATTCTGTAATGACTGAAATATGGATAGCCCAGAAGCCATTATCATTAGTGGTAATATATGTACCAAATGAAAATCAAAAATATTTTTATAAAAAGTTATATGAAAGAATTATAGAAATGGGACAGAGAAACATCTGCAATAGTGGACAGTAAAAAGGACTATGTGAGTGATAAGAAAAATAGAAAGAAAAAGAAAATATTACCAAAATCATGTTTCAAGATGATAGCAGAATTAAATTCAATAGATGCATGCAGACAATTGAACTTAGATAAAAAAACAATTTACTTTTTACTCTAACCCACACCAATCTTGGTCCCGAATTGATATGGCCTGGATGAATGGAGAGATAGGAAAAGAAGTGGAGAAGATTGAAATACTACCAAACACTTGGGCAGATCACAATCCACATAAAATAATTTGGAGAGGCCAACAGAAAATTATTAAATCCAAAATAATAAAAGAAAAGGAATTCACCCAAAAGTTTATGAAGGAACTGGGACTCAAAGAGAATACAAAACAACACACATCAATACAAAATCTTCGGGACACCATGAAGGCTTACACATGTGGAATTATCATATACATCAAAAAGAAATAAAGAGAAGTGGAAACAACAGAATACATTACAAGAAGAAATTAAAAACCTAGAAACCCAACTTCAGAAAATACCACAGAATACTAAAATTAAAGGGGAATTGACTTTAATTAAACATAAACTCAATATTTTAGAATAAGAAGAAATGGTAAAGAGCTTAAAAGCAGTAAAACTAAACTTCTTTGAGCAAGCCAATAAACGGGGAGATGGTTATCTCATAGATTAAAAAAAGAGAAGAGGATAATACACCAACTTCAGGATGAAAATGGAGAATTTCAACATAAGATGGAAGGGAAAAAAAGAATTGCGCATCAGTACTTTGAGGGCCTGTATAAAAATGAGGAAATAGAGGAAGAAAAAATAATAGATTATTTAAAAGGGGAAGGGATTCCACCAATAACAGAAGAAATGAAGAAGATTCTGTCCAAAGAAATATCAATAATAGAATTGAAACAAGCAGTCAAAAAGCAAAAAAGTGATAAAACTCCAGGTCCAGATGGACTACCAGGGGAAATATACAAGATGATGGATGAACAGATTGAACCACTAATGCTAGACCTGTACAATGAGTTATTGAGAGAAGCCAAATTGCTGGGTTCATGGAAGGAAGCATATATTTCACTTATACCAAAAGAGGATATGGACAGTAGACAAATCCAAAAGTATAGACCAATATCATTGATGAACATTGATTACAAAATATTCACAAGTATAATAGCAGATAGTTTGAAAAGATTATTAAATGAATATACTCAAATCAAAATGGATTTCTCTCATTAAGGCAAATTAAAAACAATACAAGAATAATATTGGATATTTTGGAATATTACGAGGCCCCTCCAGAAAAACAAGTGGCACTTGTTTTCTGGATGCACAGAAGGCATCTGACAATCTGAATTGGCAATTTATGATGCAACAAATTAAAAATATGAATTTAGGATATAAATTTGAGAATATGATAAAAGCAATATATTCTACCCAAAAGGCAAATACTGTATTTTATTAAACGGTGACAATACAAAGACTTTTAAAATAATGAAAGGGGTAAGGCAGGGTTGTCCACTCTTGCCTCTGCTTTTCATTCTGATGCTAGAAATTTTACTAATTCAAATTAGACAGAATGTGGACATAAAAGGAACTAGAGTTAAAAAAGAGGAATATAAATTTCAGGCTTTTGCAGATGACATGGTATTCTTTACTGAAGATCCTATAGAGACAGGATATATATTAATTAAGATCTAGAGAAGTATGGAGAAGTCTCAGGTCTTAAAATTAATAGACAAAATACTAAAATATTAACTAAGAATTTGACAGAAGAACAGAAAAAAAGAATTAGAAAGAGTAATGGGGCTTCAAATGACAAAATTAAATAGGAATATGGTTAACTGCAAAATGTATAACAATAAAAGAAAATAATTATATGAAACTTCTACAACAAACAAAGATAGTTTTGGAATTATGGGGGAAGTTACAAATATCATAATTAGGAAGAATTGCAGTGATCAGAATGAATATCTTACCTAAATTTTTATATTTATTCCAAACAATCCTCATAAACTTAGAGAATTTTTTTTATAGATATGAATAAGATGATGGTAAAATTTATATGGTTAGGAAAAAAACCCAGAATAAAGTTGAAAGTGATACAGGATAGTAGAAACAGAATTGGCTTTGGATTCCCGGATTGGGAGCTTTACAACAAAGCAGCAGCTTTGACCTGGATTACAGAATGGTTAATTTAAATAATAAAAAAGATATTAAGCCTGCAGGGCCATGACTTACAAAGAGGATGGCATGCCTTCCTATGGGAAAAGGAAATTAAGAAACAAACCTATTTTCATCGACGCTTCATAAGAGATTCCCTGATACAAATTTGGAATAACATTAGAAAGAGACATTACATTTTTAGACACTGAAAATTCTGATATGGTTATCTGCAATGGAAGCCATGATATATCCCAATAATTTGGATATAAGTAAAATGGCGAAATATAAAGAAGTTTTAACTAATCAGGGGAAGTTAAAATCAAATCAGGAACTCAAAGAACTCAAATGAATATCCATAGACTGGTGCCTGGACTGCCAACTGCAAAATAGATATAAAAAAGATGTAGAAGACAATGGAATTTATACAGAATTGCAACAATTAGACAAAATTCTAACAGACCCTGGGGAGAAATGTATAACCAAATTGTATAAATACTTATTAGAGGTTGATTAGGAAGAAGAAATAGTGAAAGGTTGTATGATAGCATGGGCCAAAAATATAGGATGTAATATAGATCTAGAAGATTGGGGAAAAATTTGGAACCAAAATTATAAATTAATAAGATCATCAGTCTATAAAGAAAATATCTATAAGACATTCTACCAATGGCACCTACCTCCAATGAGATTAGCGAAAATGTATCCCAACATGAACCCGGCATGCTGGAAGTGTAAAAAAGCACAAGGCACATTCTACCACATGTGGTGATTTTGCTCCAAAGCCCAAAGATATTGGACAAAAATTAGGCACTGGTTACAAGAAATTGTAGAAGAACAAATAGAATTTGAACCTGAGTTATTCATAGTAAGAATATTTAAAAAGAAGCACAAGAAAAAGATTAAATACATATGTTATTACACTTATTAATTGTGGTAAGAATTGTCAGAGTATATTCATGAACTGGAATAGAGCATGGTAAGAAGGTCAGCCAATGAATAGGCATAGCAACTAAGTCAGCCAATGAGGACATTTTTGGAAACTGAAACTAGAATTATCCTAGGCTGGAAACTGAAACTAGAAGTAGTCTAGGCGTGGCTCTGTGTTAAACTATGCAACTCTGCAGCGATGTTAAGCCCATGTCACACTGCACCAACGGATGCAAAGAGGATGTAAAACGGACAAAAAAGCTTGCCATCCGTTGTGGAAATGCGCTGCATCCATTTGTGGTACTCACTGTGTATGTCATTATTGGCTCGATCCATTTAGATCAGTCTAACTGCTATTTCATCTGCTCAAAAAGTTTTGAGTGGCACAACTTTTTTGAGCGGTGATTAACGATTTCAGCAGGTCATACATTCTACATTCCGCGACACATACGGGCCAACAAAGCATTATACGGTCACCGTTGTCCAATCCGTTACATGTACGATTTATCTCTCTCGGGCTCCTTGGACCCATCCACGCCAACTCACATTGCCTGCAGCTGAAAACGGAATAGGGAGGAGAAGCGAAATGTACTACGGAACATCCAACACGTCAGTAGCGGACATAGGATTGAAGAGCCGGCATGCAGCTCGGACTATAACCCACTAAACGGACAAAACATTCGTATATGGGATGTATCTTGATATTTAGGATGTCTGGAGGATTCTCTAGGTATGTGGAGGACATCTAGTCAGAAAACTGACATTTTCTATGAAAAAGGGGGAGGAAATCACCTGGACTTCACTATCAGTCAGCAGCCGTGGGTGCAGCCCTCTTCAGCCTTGCTGTTGCTCTTCACATCATCATTGATCTCCACCATGGATCATCGCACACTCCTTTTGGTAGCCGCCATCATTCAACACCGAACCAAGCCCTGTTCAGACTGTTTACCTTTTCTATGCAAGGATGAAGAGACATCCAAGAGCTGTGGTGGGTCGAGATGGTAGAGGAAGAGTGGAGTTTGGACTCTATGACAAGCTGATGGTGGAGTGAGGAATGAAACACTCATGCATCTTCCGCACTTATCATGAGGATGCCACAGCCATGTTTTGACGAATGTACAGCATCTGAGACCTGGTTGACCAAGCCCAGCACCAACTTCATTCCAGCTTGGACCCTGGATTGAAGGTGGAACTGACTCGTGCGCCACCTGGCCTCTGGGACCACATACAGAAACATGCAGTATGCCTGGAGGTACACAACACCATCAGCTATTGGTCAGAGAAGTGGTGCAGGCCACATCAAAGAATACATGGAGGGAACTCCTTCCAGTGTCCCACCCACAGAGAAAGGCTGGAGGAAAGTTGCAGAGCAGTGGTATCAGATGTGGAACTTTCCCCACCATTTGGAGCCATATAGATGGGAAGCACGTGGCCCTGCAAAGCTCGCACCCAACTCGGGGTCCATTATTTCAACTAAGGGCTCTTCAGTATCATCCTCTTTGCCCTGGTTGAGCTGACTACAAGTTCATGTACATCGATGCTTCAGGCAACAGGTCAGCTTCAGATGCCCAGATTATACAACGCCAGTGACCTCAAGGTGGGCTGGAACGCAACCTCATCATGGGTTCCAGATCCAGACCCCCTACCCAACAACACACAAGATGTGCCCTACTTCATCATGGGTGATGACGCCTTTCCTCAGAACCTACCTCATGAAGCCCTACACTTCCAGATACCTCACTGTGAAGAGAGGATCTTCAACTACAGGCTGTCCGGGCAAGATGGGTGTGGCGGAACGTTTGGCATCCTGGACAACAGGTTCCAGGTAACTTTCTCACCACCATGCAGCATCGCCCACGACTGTGAGGAGGATCGTGGAAAGCTTGCATGCATCCTGCACAAATCTCATGCCGCAGCCGCCGCTCCAGTGTTGCAGAACAGGCTTGTTGGACCGTCAACAAGGCAATGGGGACATGGAGCCTGGTGAATGGGAGGCAAGGACAAAACCTGATAGACACTGAGGATGTGCAAAGACCCAACAGAGCTTCACGCTGTGCGAAGAAGCAGCGCAACCTCCTGAAAGACTGGGCTTGCAACTCCCCAGCTGAGCATGGATGGAAGACAGGATGGTGGATGCTTAATTGGATGCTTCCTTTCAGCCTGTCTCATCACCTGATGTTGAGTGGCCTTACGATGAATAGGGCAATAATAAAGAGTTTTTTTATGTTGAAATGTGTGGTCATGATTAAATTGTTATGATAATTAAGGGCCCATATGTGTGAGGCAGCTGGGAGGGTGGACCATACAGCCCACTTGCTGCACTGGGGTTTATCTATCCCTAGCTATCCTTAACCATCCCACAACTATCCTTACCCATCCCACAGCTAACCTTACCCATCCCACAGCTATCCTTACCCATCCCGCAGCTATCCATCCCACAGCTATCCTTACCATCCCACAGCTATCCATCCCACAGCTATTCTTACCATCTCACAGCTATCCTTACCATCCCACAGCTATCTATCCCACAGCTATCTTACCAATCCCACAAGCATGCAAGCGCTTAACTCTTTTTTCAAAGTTTTCCCAAACTTTATTAAGTAAAAAAAATGGAACCAAGTGTGTGAAGCAAAGATAACCTTTATAATAACAAACTTAGGGCACCTTTATTAAAAAGCAAAAATGACCCAAGTAAGTGTCTTAACGCAAAGATAAAGTGAGCAGTAACAACTCAGTCTCTGGCACCTTATCAGTTCACTCTGCAGGCATGCCATGGTCTTTAGATGTGAAAGGGCGGCAGGTACTGTGGAGGTGGCTGTTGGCTTGGAGTGCTGGTCTGAGGTGCATTGGGCTGGCGCTGGCCCGAGGAGTACACAGGAGAATGCGTGTGTGCAGGGAAGCTCTCAGGAGAGGTTGAGAGGCCTTCATCAAGTACCTGGGATGTGAGGCCCAAGACTGATGACAGATGTTCTGAGGAGAGGGCTTCGCTGTGAGGTGAGGAGGGGAGTGTAGTGGGGCTGTCCGGTCTGCAGATGGATTCAGTGAGGGGTCTGTGGCATCTGTGGCATCCAAGAAACCTGGGTCTGGACTGGAAGGGCTGCCTTGTGTGGGAAGTCCTGGTAGTGGTAGGCTTGGTAGCGCGACGGTGCTCTTGAAAATCCGCTGGAAAGCTGGCTGTGACATCGCCCTGGGGTGGAGGTGCAGACCTGGATTCTGCGTAGGAGCATGGTTAAGCTGGGCCTGGAGGTAGTTTCAGAAGTGCTGTGTATCTTTTCCTTTCATTAGCTGGTACTGGGCTTGGGCATGTTCCGTATGAGGGTCTGCGCTCACATACATGATGAAGGGTTGCGCGTTAGAGGATGATATGTCGAAGTGGACCAGCTGGAGAGGAGAGTCTGTGCTGGTTTTATTGTGTCCCTGATCTCAAGAGGACAGTGTGGGCCTGTCCTTCTGGGTTTGCCTCTCTGCCTGGTTTTCTGTAAAGGTGGAGCTGGGGTGGGTGGGTTTGGTCTCTAGGTGGCTGCATTCTTCTTGCTCCATCTTTGAGACAGGGGATCTCCATGTCGCTCTTGCTTATGGGGTGAGCTTGTCAGGGGGGTCTCTGTCCTGGGCCCTCAAAGACACTGCCTTGGACAATGCGTAAGCTGTCTCCTGGAAACTGGAAGAGGACTGGCTGTTGTGGCTGTCTGAGGGGCAGGGTTGACAGAGGGGATGCTCCGTACCGCGTGGGCGGATCTCACCCTCCAGGAAGCTGCCACCTGGCCATGACATAGTCTCCCGGTCAGTGACGCCCCTTTTGACAGCGGTCTTGCCCGGATTTCTTCAAGTTGCAGCTTGCCACACCAGGTGTGTGTGCTTCACCACCACCAAGGAGTCATTTAAGTGTAGCCAGGCTCTCCAGCCTTCTCTCTCCAAGTGCCTGCTTCTCCTTGTGTCACGATTAGGCTGTGGCCCTTCCTCCACAGTTACTCGTTCTCCTCAGCCATTCCAAGCACTCTTCCTCATGGTCTTCGGGAATGGGTACTGTTTCTCTCCTCCCTTCTCTTTGCCTTGCCAATTCCTCCTCTGGCAGGGGTTTCGGGCCTTCAGCAGCAGGGTTTTGAGGGCCTTGGGGCTGTCCATCACAGGCAGCAGCAGCAGGAGGAGCGATCAGCAGGCAGCAGCAGGAGAAGCGAGCGATGGAGAAGCACCAGTAGGCACCAAGCAGCACGGCGAGAAAGCGAAAGGAGAAGCGACCAACAGAAGACCGCAGGAGCAGCAGCAAGAGAAAGCACCACAGCCAGCAGCAGCAGGAGAAGTACCAGTAGCAAGTGCATCCAGCAGGAGAAGCACGCAGCTACCAGCAGGAAGAAGCACCAGGCACACAGGAGCAGCAGCAGCAAGCAGCAGCGAGCTTCAGAGGTCAGTGCGGGGTGGTGGATGGTGGTTCGTCCTCTTGCCAGGGCTGGCAGGAATAGAACAGCGGTTACTTCTTCTTCCCATGTGTTCTCTCAAGATGGTTCTCTGGCCGCAGATCTTTCCTCTGAATGCTGACTGCTTGTGAGTACACCTTTTATATCGCAGAGCTTACACAGATTCATCCTCCCCGCGATGCGCAGTGAATGCGTTTGCATCCGCTACGCATCCGCTATGCATCCTATTAGGCCTCCGTGATGTCCGCGTCATCTGGTATGCATCTGCTACGCATACTGCTACGCTCACTCCTTCTGCTCGCATCCGCTTGCGCTGTTTCCCCCCGAAAGCCTGAGGTGTGTCATCGCTTTCCTGTTCGCTAGGCTTCTACGAAAATTACTTTATCCCTGCCCTAAAATCTCCCCACGTCCGTTCCTTTCGCTTGTGGTGTCTGCTCTGTTTTATGCAAATTTGGGGCACTTTTGAGAGCGGATAACAACGGATGGAAAATTTACTCGTCCGCTGTGTCCTTTTTACATATGTTTTGCATCCCTCGGCCAGTATAACCTAGCCTTTAAGCTCTGAATCTGTCTATTGAAATAAAACTGCTTCTCTCCTCTGCTTTGTATAATGCTTGCCTGCTGAACTAAAATGAAACTGATGTCTGTTTCTGAGCTCCTGAGTTGTCTGCTGAAGTTCTAAACATGTCTACTTTTGTCTGAGTTTGCTCCATGTTGGAGAAATCTACAACTAGTTTGTAAAATCTATTATCTTTATAAAAACATTAAATGAAGCATCAGCCATCTGTGTTTATTTTTCTGGCACTGAATTAATGCTGCAAAACTCTGAATAAGAATAATATATGCACAATGTTGGAAACATAACAACATCCCTTCTGAGGACCTGGTAATTTAAAAAATCCTGGACTTTGCTGAAATGGATAAATTGACTCTAAAATTAAAAGATAAAGAGGAGTCATAATACGATGAAATTTGAGATATGTGGTATAATTGGCTGGAAAATAGGTAATAAAGGAAGTTAAGATAAGAAAACCATAGATAAATGTATATAATCGTATAATATATATTAATGTAAATATCTACAAATGATGGATATGTATGATAATAATGCTACAATGTTGTTAATATCATGATCAATTTTGCTTTTTAAAATGTAAAAAATGATGTGGACTGAAGATGGTGTTTGATTTCGTTGCATGAGATGCAATGACAATAAAGTAAACTAAACTAAACTAAACTAAACTAAAAGAACAATAAAATTTATTTTTTAAAAAAGTATTCCATAAAAAAATTCAGATAAACATTCTGTCCTCAGGATTCTTGTTATCTTAAAAAAAGAAAGCAATTTTGAAAATAAAGTATTAGCTGAATAGATCACTTTTCCACTGAAACAAATTTTAATGGTTTGGAACAGCAATCACAGAATTCACCTAAAATTAAAACTGAGATTCATGTAAAGATTTCTATCAACAGTAACAAACTGAAATAACTTGGTTATTATTAACAAAATGTCTTGTGGTAGAGGGATGTTTTTACACCTTATCTGTCCATAGATATCACCTTAAGCAAAATTCAACATCCGTTCAGAAAATCTCGTTCAATAATAATAGTTGACATTTTAAAGAGCAATCTAATAAATGTTGATCAGTGTAATTCCTCAAGGATTTTTGCATATGGTAATACAGATGTAGTGGTGAATACTTCTGATCCATAACCAGTTTCTCTTGTTTAAATGGTGAAGCTCAGTATAATGAATGTTGATATCGTAAGGGAGGAAAAAATGACTTCCTAAGGGGCTCTGCAAATTTTTTCTCATGGTCTGACCCTTGTTTGTAGGCAATATTTTGATGATATGAGGTTCTCTGAAAGATAAAGAGAGACAATCTTGGAGGGACTTTTTATTCAATTATTTGGGAACCAATCCAAAGGTTATCAATACATGAGTTACTGAAGAGTTTTCATTCAGAAGTTAAACTTTTCATTGAATAATAAAAAGTCATTTTTATAAAATACAAATTTAATAAATAAATAACAATGTAAGAAAAGAATGTAATCATTTTCAGTCACTAAATTCAGTGTCAGAAATGTATAAAATATATACAATCTTGCATGTTTTGTCTTGTACTTTCTGTAAATGCATGAGTATAAGCTCCAGCTTGCACAATATTAATGCAATATCCTTTTTAAAGATGTGTAATGACATTGTTGAAAATTATATCTGTGCTTTTTAAATTAACACATTATTTCCTACAAAGAAATGCCTACAGAGAAGTGTCTTTTACAAAGATATTTCTGTGTTGTGTATTATAATTTGCTATAACATGGTGAAGTAGTATAAGATACTATCCAGATGATGGCACTATTGTCATAACTATCACAAGAAAAGCACACTAGAGAAAATAAAAAACATTTCTCAGGATATCATTATTACAATAAAAAGATTACCTTTGGGGGTATTGTTCCTTTGCTTCTTGGATTATCTTTGGGCCAAGTAAATCCCTCCATTTTTGGATTGCATTCTCTCGTACCAAAGCAAGAGCAAGAGTTGGCCCACTATTCAAAACAAATATATCAGAATTTATGTGTGTGTGTGTGTATTTTTCTGAATGAGTATAAATTCAGTAAAAAAACATTCTGGAATGTAATCAATAAATATTCTGGAAAAAAAAGCCAGGATTTCTTCATAAAATTAAAAGTGTTTACAATTATAAATGAAACCATACAAATCTATTTAAGGAAAAATCCCCAAAGTGGTAAATATTGACTCTAAGGGTTGATGAGATTATCTTTTATTGGAGTTGTTGTTAAAGCAATACTATTAAAATTCCTTTCACCTAAAACATCTTTCAGGAGTCAATGAACAATCTCAAATTTCATGAAGAGTCAATGAGCTGTAGAGTTGGATACCCCTGGTTTAAGATATCAGCATTGGTGTAAGTCCTCATCAGAACTAATTATATTTAGACAGACTGCTTCTCAACAAATTACAAATCCATACCATTTCTATTATTTTAAACTTCCTTAATGACTTAACTAAAAATTCTCCAGCAGCAGCCTATAATGATAGTTGTAAGTATTACTACTGCTAACAAGAAGACCTTTTTCACATAATTTTTGCCTTAAGAATATTTTTCCTTTACATTCAAAAATTTTATCTAAATTAATTCAGAAATTCATCCTTGGTCAGGAGAAGTACAATGATTCTGAAAAAGCCTGAACACAAAGAGTTTTATAATAATGTCTGTGGTGCAAGTTCTATCACTGAAAATTGCTGAATTAAATTGATACAGACATTGTGGCTGCACAATGAAATCAAACATTGGGCAATAACAGGTATACCCACAGGGACTGAGACAAAAGCAGTCAAGGTGATGGCCTCAGTCCAACAATTGAATTTCTGCCCTCCTTGGATGATCCTGGTTAGTAACAAGATTCACCAAGGAGCCCACCAGTGCTAGAAGTTGAACTCTGAGAAATTCTTGCAGAATTTTTGGTGCTCATCATGGTTTCATAGCTTCAGGATATAACATATATGATACCTATGATTTCCCATTCTACAATAACATAAGATATTTACTCATGGAATGCTGTAATGTAGAAAATGTATTTAACTTGGGTACCTGGTCATTTGATCCAAAAGATATGGAAAATAATCTTGATTTTCACATTCTCGATAGAATTCATGAGCTTGTTCTTCTGATAAAGTGATTTCCTTCTGCATGGCTATTTCAAAGCCATTTTCCAAAATTCTATTCAGAATAGATTCTGCATAACAAAAATTGTATTGACCACATTACTTTTCTTTATGTATAAATATGGGTAATCTAAATCAGGGGTCTCCAACCTTTTGGACCTCAGGGACCATCAAAGTCATAATTTTAAATCCTGCAGTCCACTAATGTGAATTTTGACTGACGGTGGCTTGCTGACGGTGGGAGAGCGAGAGAGAGCGAGAGAGAGATCCGATCTAACCTTGGAGGACTGGCGGTGATGTTCTCTCTCTCTCCCTCTCTCTCTCTCTCTCTCTCNGATGTTCTCTCTCTCTCTCTCTCTCTCTCTCTCTCTCTCTCTCTCTCTCTCTCTCTCTCTCTCTCACACACACACACACACACACACACACACACACACACACAAACACACACAGACCCTGGGAAAATAAAAAAAACAAAGTCTGCAGAAAAATTCCCCACCCTGTTTTCCTATTGATCGATCATTCTTTATTTGGGATCACAGGATACTGTCTCCAGCTTTGTTCTCAGGGGAGAGAGAGAGAGAAAAAGAGACTTTTGGCTTCATGCAAGGAAAGCAACAAAAGCAGCAGAAGTCTTTCTTTCTCTCCTCCAAACTCCAGCAGAAATGTGTCTTTGCCATCACAGCTTCTTGGAGCAGGATGCCTTGCAGGTCCCAAAGATTTGTTTCTGGTGGAGTTTGGGGAAGAAAAAGAAATACTTGCAGCTTTCCTTGTGTGCAACCAAAAGCAGAAGAAAGAAGAAGCATAAAGAAGCAGCCCGGTGGCCAGGCGAGGTGCATGGGGCAAGTGGAGCAAGTTCCCCACCCCCACCCTTCCCCCTCCCTTGACTACATTGTGTTGTTCACAATGCAAGCAACACAAGCCTTGTGTTCCTTTGGGCCATGTAGGTGGTCCTTGTGTTCCCGCGCAGCCTGATAAATTGCTTTGGGGGTGACATTTCTCTGCAGACCATCAAAATTTTTCTCCAGATTACCAGTAGTCCGCGGCCCACCAGCTGGTGACCACTGATCTAAATAACTGGTGCATCTCTAATATGAGGATGAAACAGCTTCACTATCCTATCAATTTTGGCCTCAAATCCAGTAGTGGGCATTTTTAAACAACTGGTTTTCTGCCCTAATGACTAGTGGGTGGATATGGCTGGGTGGGCGTGGGTGAGTGGTGTGACTAGGTGAGCATGGCTGAGTGATCATGTGACTAGGTGGGCATGGTCAACTTGATGTCACTTCTTTGCCTAAAAAAAGATATACCAAAAGGTAGTTTATTATTTCGTGCATTTAATACTTAAATAAGAACAATAAAAGAGGTACACAAATACTTAAGAACAATAAAAGTGTTGTTCAGCTTTAAGGTATTTCCAAACTGCTGTGTAATTGGCATCTTCACTTTCATTTTTCTTCAGTCTTAACCCCCGAATATTATCGGCTGTGTGATGTGCTCGCAATCATTTTTTTTACTGTAGAAATATGGTCCCATTCTTTTATAGGTAGGCCAATTACACTAATGGTCCTTAGTTGTTATGTTGGAAACAGTTAGACGGCTTCTCTGAACATATGATATTCATTTTAGAAAAACCCCTTTCTGCTTCTGCTGAACTTACAGCAATTGTCTGATAATATTTTTAGCTTTTTGAATACTGCAGGAATTGTATATTTCTGGGAATCTATTAAAACATTTTTCACAAAACCTCAACAATCATTAATATTAATTTAATAAATAAAGATGTCACTAAATGCAAGCAATTGTTCTTCAGCTGCTTTCCATGGAACCATCACTTCTTCAATATTCCAGTAATCAAGCTCCCAAAAAATGAGGAATTGTAAATAAGTCCTGTCTTGCAATTAATTACCTGTTTTTAATTGTTCACAGTCCATTAGTCTTCTATTTAAATTTGTTATGATGCTTTCTAAAAGTCCCAAAGGAGACTAACGAATCAATGATTTTTTAAAATATTTTTTATATTTTTGAAGGTTTCTGAAGTGATTAATCCATCCACTTTTTTAATGTACCCTTTTCTAAGCATTTTAAATGCTTTAATTGATCTTATCATAAGTTTTTCAGTCTTTATGATGTCTACATTACTTGCTTGCAGTGCATTTGAAAGAAGAGAAATTTCATTTAGAATGTCAATCATTAATGCTAAATAAGTCATAAAATATATATTTTCAAGAAGAGCAGCCATACTTTTCATTTGAATTAAAATACTGATGTAGCACTGGATAAGTGTGCCAAACAGTCTTGGCACACTAGGGAATTGGATAAGTGTGCCAAACAGTCTTGGCACACTAGGGAATTGGATAAGTGTGCCAAACAGCCAGGGCTGACTTTCAACTACAGGCAGCCCATCTTAGTCCGAAAACTCTACCAATCTTTATAATTTAAATCCCAAGTTGTTTGGATATTTTGAAAAGTTCAGCTTGGTTCTTATTGGATGAAAAATAGTATACAATAAACATTAGTAAAAATGTTAACATGATTTACTTGCTTTGTTTCCTTTATCGAATCATCCAAAACAAGTTGGAGGTGATGGTTTAAGCAGTGCCATATTATGAAGTTTGGAAACTCTTTTGCTATTCTAGTGCTCACTCCAGATTTTCTCCCAAGCATAATGCTGGCACCATTGAAGCAAAATTCTATTAATTCCCCCTCCCCCCAAGTACTTTTTAGTAAACCCAATATTATTTAAACTTTCAATAACTGAAGAACATATTGTATCTGCATCTTGTTTTTTCTAATTCAACCAGCTCAGCAAAAATTGTTGGTGAACTGAATCCTCAATTTTCACGTAAAGTATAAGAACTGGTTTGCTAGATCACATTAAGACTTCATCAATAATCACATATTTTCAGATTATTTTCAATCATTTTAGTAAATTTTAATTTTGAAAGAAATCATCTATAGCAAAATGACTGATTCATGTGCAGTTAGATATTTGCTGCTTGAGAATATTCATGTATAGATGCTTATTTGAAATACACAATATATTTCTGTGATAGCTTTCTGATATATGGGCAGCCTCTTATTAACTCCCAATATTCAGAATAATATCCATACTAGCGGGGGGATTCATAAAGGTTTCAAGGTTGGAAAGGGCTGTTCTATAACACTTTCTTGTTGAGCTCTCCAATAATAGTTTTCCTTTAAGCTTTTAATTAATTTGGGTTATGGCTCACACATTTTTATTTATACTCATGCAAGAAAGAAAAAGAGAATAAATCTGTATGTTTCAAACTACACCATATTTTAAGTGTGCATTTCTTTAGATCTTTTTGTTTAAAAATGCTCAGTTGTTTTTATTTTATTTTTTATATGTAAAAAGATGGGTTAAAACTGTAACATATACATTTAAAAATAGTGTAAGTCTAACAAAGAAACATGCCAGGACTTTGAATCAGAATAGGTTTCTCAAGCTAGAAAAGGTAATTTTTCAGAACATGCGATCATTTGTCTAAAGTACTGTCAGCTCTTAGCCAATAAAACACCACCACTTCCACCTTTCTTCCACTTTCTTTTTATCAGACCCTAGTAAGAATAGCAAAGTGCCATATATTTCAGTTGAAGTGCCTGTAATAATTTCCACCAACCTCTTCTTTCTTTTAAAAGGGAAGGTCTGATCAATGCCAGTGTTCGTTCAACAAATTTTTCATTCCTTTGCTTGGAAAAATCAGAGAAAAAGAAGGCAAGTTGTCTGCTTGTTTCTTCAACACGATCCTGAATATCACAGTGATGTAACAGATCTTGATTTTGCAACATCTCTTTCAAACTGACAAAAAGGAAATAATGTAAAATGTATTTAATATTAACACAGGACTTACTTTATCATCAACAGCTTCAAAATTAAATACTCTGATCCTGAAGCCAAATAACAAATATTATATGTCAACATATCAAAGGAAAAAAAGAGATGCAAAAGTGGTCTCAGTATTATACTGAACAAGGTAAATACTTCCTCAAGTCCTTTGGCAACAACACAAAAATGATTTGCCATTGCTTTTTTCTGATGTGCTTCTTCAACTTCCCAATTTAGTCTTTTGGCCTGGGATTTCCAGATAGTCTCCCATTCAGATACATAACAATATAGTAACTGATTTATGCTTGTGAGATCAAGGTTGCTATTGGCTGTAACAAAATATGAGAATAGCAAACATTCAAAAAAGTTTCCCCCTGAAAATTCTGTCAACATTCTGATGAATTGACTGGTTTAGATGTGGTCCAGATGAATTAGTGAACTGCCATTCTGGTTTTTGAATTACAAAATGTATTAAAATAATTATATCTGCATACACATTACAATACTGATAAATTTTGGTAAGTATCCTCTTTCCTCCTCCCTCCCCCTCTTTCAGATTATCAGAACACATTGGGGCATATATTCATCACAACACAAAAATCAAATCTTTATGGTCTTTTTTCCCCTTCTATTTTAATGAGTTCTTGTAAATTTAGGAGGACACCATTAGTTTCTGAAAGATGTTAAAACTGAAGCAACTTATGTGGGAGCAAGCTGATTGTGATTTCTATTATTTCAGGTTTGATACCAGGTTTGATTTTAGTTTGATTTGATTGATTTTCCTTGTTCACCACTACATGTTAATCCTTTTCAAAGTTATACATTTTGGTGGAAATGACATTTATTCCATATGGAAGGAGGGGACCATCCTTTAGTCAGGGATATGACAGTTGACCTTGTCTGTTGTGTCTAAATAATAAATTCTGCAAAAACCAATTAAAACCTCAATACATTAAATCCTTTCAGCCCCACAATGATCCTGTGATATATTATAAATCTAATCTTTAAAGTCTGTCTAAATTATAGCCATTAAACAAGTAATTGAATGAAACCAAGCAATTTTAGATTAGACTGGAGAGCAAGACATTTAAGGGTATAAATCCCATTTATTTCAGCAGAAATTGTCTTCAGTGAACAAATGGTTGGATCTAATAACTTAACAGGATTTATATTAGACTAATGTAATGCATTTGGTTCAAATGAATCTATGTTAAGTCAGAATTCAGTCTGATATTAATTGTGAATTATGAACTTAAAAAATAAATATTTTTCTCATATATGCATACATATAAACATACATGACATACCCAATTACAGGTGTCACAGAGTGTTTCCTCCATGCCTCAGATAAAAATTCTCCCCTTTCTTTCATTTCTTCCTCCTCCTCCTCCTCCTCTTCTTCTTCCTTTGCCTCCTCCTCCTCCTCTTCCTCTTCCACTGCTTCCAATTCATGTAAAAAAGGTATACTTTGACCATGCTTTCTTTCAGATATTATCAGAATATAGGAGGGTGCAGACAGCATATATAAAATAAAGTCTTCAAAATCAGGCTGGAGGAAAAATGTTTTGTGTTAAATACCAAGAAAAATGGTGACCTTATTGCATTCATCCTGTTATTAATGAGATATAAAGTATCACCGTGTATATTACCAATTGTCTAACAACTTAATTAAAACTATAGCAAAATATGAGATTTTAGTTAGTGAGAAAATGTCATGAGTGGGAATTTGTGCTCTGTATGCCTTTCTTTTTAAGATATCTTAAAAATTTATTCCTAGCAGATGATGCTTTTGAAATTTTGCTTCCTTGGTCTTCCAACATATTGATGCCAGCTTAGTTCCTAAACCTTATTCTAGATTGTTTGTTTATTTCTCACATTTCTATACCTCCCATCTCACTAAGACCAGGGCAGTTTACAATATAAGCATTAAAAATGATATAAAGTTTTAAAAAACACAAAGATAAAACAGAATTAAGAACAAAATTAAAATTATAATATTACAAATTTTTTAAAAGCATGGGAAGTAGCTCTCACATCAGCATCTGTCCCCAGAGTTACATATCACTCTTCAATCTCTATGATAATTGGCAGAGCCAGGTCTTAATACTCTTTTGGAACCCCCTCTGGGGGTAAGATATCCCAGAGGGCAGGGGAACAGCAGAGAAGATTCTCTTCCTGGATTCCAATCAGGGCTTCTTGATCCAGAAAAGAACATAACTAGCGTACAACACACAGTTGAGTGAAGACCTTTCTGGCCATTACTGCTACCTGCTCTTCAAGCAGGAGTTGTGAAACTAGAGGACACTCATATTATATACCAGGTACATCTAGAACAGTGCAATTTCATCCAGGGCCAAAGATGGTAAATTCTCATACACAGAGGAATCTTCTACAAACAGTCATTCCATTCAGTTGTAGTCTATTGTCCCCCTCCCAGATCATACATACCCCAATATGTATGTTAGAAAGATGTTACAGATGTAAACATATAGATGTTAGAAAGGTGCTAGACCTTTCACTTCCTATCACCAATTGGGACAAGTCCCAGAGTAAGAAAATGAACCAGCATAAGACTGTGTCTCCCACTCCAACTCCAAAGTTAATTCTAAAGGAAACCATGATCAATGATATCAAAAGTTGCCAAGATGTCAAGAAGAGCCGATTGAACACACTACCTCCATTTTATTCCTGCCTGCTCTTGGTTATCAACAAGTGTAATCAGTGCTATTTCCATCCTGTATCTGTGCCTGAAACCTGAGTGGAAGGGGTTAACATAATTTGTTTCATTCAGGATCCTCTGAAGCTGCAGCATTACTTTCTCAACCATTTTTCTAAAAGTGGGAGGTGGAAGTTGAATAAAAGTTAGTAGCAGGAATAATAGAGTTCAGAGATGGCTCCTTGAAAATGGGATATAATGTACTTATCAACCCAAAGATCCTGATGACTTACTTACATCCAGCAGGATCAAGCTATTCCCAGTTAATGGATAAGATTGTTCCCCAAGAATCCCTTGTAAACCCATGCCTCACTTGGTCTCCCATGGATCTCAGCAATTTTGTCAGCCAGATGCATTGTAAATTCCTCAATACAGCTCTAATGTTGAACCTCAGAGTCCCCTTTACCCAAAAAGGATCAGAAAACCAGGTTGATCAGGCAACACTTTATGGACTCAGTAAGGATATTTGAAGTTTTTATTGTATTTGTTCTTAATTTTAATGTACAATTAATGTAAACATTAACTGTAATGTTCAGTAAAATTACTATAAGATGGATAAGCTATCTCATTAGATAGAACAGGGGTACTTGTATCCATTGTTTGTTACATTAATTTTACACGCTTAAAAAAAATAAAAGACCTAGTTTCTTATCTTCCAGATCCAGGAAAATAAAAATCCAGGTCTTACTCGTTTATATTATTGCCTCATTTCCAGCCATTCTTAAACTTTTTCCAAATATTAAGTGCAGCCCTTCCCATCAAAGCTTGCATAGTACTGTCATGTCCTGCTCTTTAGGCAGACCAGATGAAAGTGTTTTGTAAAATGAAGGCTTCCCTAACTAGCTTTGCCTCAAACAGGATACAATTGTCATGTCTAAGTAGCATACCTACCTAATAGCTCCTCTGAATAGGAATGATTGATATCGATATTCAAAACCAGAATTGTTTATTTATTACATAAATTCTCCATTATTTATTATTTATTTATTATTATTATCACTATTTCCCCCTTACTTTTCTCCCAACAACTTTGTTCGGTAGGTTGAATGGCAAGAGTCCATTTTCATTCTAATCTTCCCTTTCTTCAGATTCTTCTCTGATTATGATTGCTAAAAACACTAGGCTCAACAATTGCTTAGATCTTATATTCTGCAATAGCTTAAAGTCAGTTTATGGCCTACAAATTAAGGAACCCTTTTCCAACAGTGATCACAGCATGATTGATCTTTATCTCAATTTGTGTCCTTGCAAAGAGGGTCAAAATGATGGGACCCCAAATTATAACTTTAAAAAGCCAACTATGATCTCATAGCTGCCGACCTCGCATCTCTTGATTGGCACCTTCTGTTCACAGGTTGTATAACTCAAAAGAGTCAATATTCTATACGTACCACACAAAAAAACCCCTAAAGCAAAAAACAAAACAAAATACCCATAGCAATAAGAAAGTTACAATCCAAGAAAAAATCTCTTTGGTGAGAAAACAAAACTGGCTATGAAGCTCACTTTAAAAAATGGTACAAAACCTTATGTTGCCATATAAAGGCTGAATGTACCAATCACCATTGCAAACAGAAGGAAGAGCTATTAAACTTGAACTCCTCCTGAGCCTTCAATAATTTTGTAAATGCCAAACTTAAAGACTCAAAAACTATCCCACACCTAAAAGGGCCTAACGGGGAAGACTGTAACAATGAAGCTGTTAAGGCTAACTTCTTTAATACGTTCTTCAGTTCAATCTTTTGTTGATAGCAATGGCTGTTGCCCCCCATTTCCTAGACATACCACAACAAATTGTGATTTGATTTACTACATATTGACTTTAAATAGATAATGTTGAAACAGCACTACGTAACTTAAAGCCATCTCTATCTATTGGCCTTGATGGATTATGACACTACTTTTTGAAAAAGCTTGCCACTGCCCTAGCTGAACCTCTATGCACAATCTATGAGATATCTTTCAGAACCAGCTCCTTGCCTGATTTATGGTCATTAGCCACAATCATACCTATTTTTAAAAATGGAGATTGTTGTCTAGTAGAAAATTACAGACCAATCTCACTGTGTTGCATCACCTGTAAGGTCATGGAATCAATTATAAACCAATCCATCACCCTCCACTTAGAAATAACAATCTGCTTTCTGACAAGCAGTTTGGTTTCAGGAAAAAATTGTCCTGTAATCTGCAACTCCTACACTGCAGAAACATTTGGACCAGATATCTTGACGAGGGCAAAGTAATGAATGCAATTTATATTTCTTCAAAGCCTTTGATTCAGAACAAACTACTGTTGAAACTAAACTCTTACTGCATCTCCAGATCCCTGCACAAGTGGATAGCTGCGCTCCTGTCAAACAGGCAATAAACAGTCAAAATAGGGAGGGCCCTATCAAATCCGGCACCAGTTAACAGCGGTGTCCCCCAAGGCAGTATTTTAGGACCCACACTGTTTCTGCTTTACATAAATGACTGATGCAAACATATTAAAAGCAGCTGTGTCCTCTTTGCCAATGACATAAAATTATTTAACACCACTGCTCTACAAAGTAACCTTGGCTGTGTGTCAGAATAGTTACATAACTGGCAACTCCAAATCTCAACTAATAAATGCTCTGTCTACACATTGGCAATAAAAATCAGAACACCAAATACAAGTTGGACAGAAACAATCTCGTAGATGACTCTTACTCTGTCAACAACCTAGAGTACTCATCTCAAATGATCTAAGCCCGAGCTCACTGTAAGATCATTGCCAAAAAGGCATTAAGACTTGTTAACCTTATTTTGTGAAGTTTCTTCTCTGGTAACATTGAATTGCTAACTAAGGCATACAAAACCTTTGCCAGACCAGTTCTTGAATACAGCTCATCTGCCTGGAACCCACACTGTATATTGGACATTAACACAACTGAATGGGTTCAGAGGTATTTCTCAAGAAGAGTATTCCTCTATTCAGTAGAATTCCCTATGTCTCCAGTCTCAAAATTTTGGGTTTGGACAATCTGGAACTGTCCCAACTGCAGTCCGATCTAAGCATAGTACACAAAATCATCTGCTACAGCATCTTGCCTGTCAAGGACTTTTTCAGCTTCAACCACAATAATACACGGGCAAACAATACAAACTCAAGGTAAACCACTTCAAATTCGACTGCAGAAAATATGATTTCAACAACAGAATGGTCAACACCTGGAATGCTCTACTCGACTCTGTTGTTCAGCCTCAAACCCTCACAGCTTCAATCTCAAACTGTCTACTGTGGACCTCACCCCATTCCTTAGAGGTCCATAAAAGGGGCATGCATAAGTGCACCAGCGTGCCTACTGTCCCTGTCTTATTGTCCCCATTTATCTGTATTTACTTCCTTTGTTCATGTTCACACTTATACTTGTTATGTTTGACAAGCAAATAAAATAAAAATAAGTCATGCAGAAGAGCATATTATAACAATGCCACATTGCACACATGCTCTTACTTTCAGCTCTAGTTTAATCATTAAAGCCAAATAATCAGGAGCTTAGAGAACCAAGGGAAGGGAAGCACCAAAGACTTTTACCCCACCACTATCATGCCCTTAATTCTTTTACTGCCACATTTGTCTTTAGTCATTAATTTTGTCCTTATCTGCTGGGTTCAACTTTAATCTATATTATTAAAAAACACATTTTCTTTGGCATGGTTTGTCACTAAATTTTAAAGGTTTGGTTTGAAAGTGTTGTCAGATATAACATTTATTTCTGTCTCAAGCATGGGGTTTTCACTTTTGTTGAGGCTGCATCATTCTTGGACTAGGCTTAAGACATCAGTTCACTTTAATCTATACCGACTTAATTTGTTTTTTTAGTGTAGGACAGACTCAGAATAAACTTATGATTAGTGGGGTACAAACTTTCCATTGCAATGAATGGATTCAAGATAGCCAGTGTTTGTGGTAGGCCAAGGCAGGATTCCAGGAATGCTGTTTATTGCAGTAGGACAGAATAACAGAACCTAAAAACTCTGTCTAAGTAATTTAAGTAAAATCAGAAAGATAAGTAAAATCAGAAAGATTTTCTAGTTATTTTAAGCTTCTTTCTCAAAATTGGGTAATCTTTTCTCGAAGTTCCCTCTTAACAGTTTGACAACTTCCATATTACAAAAGTCATATTTATTCAAATGAGTGTTTAATGGGACTATTAAAGACAAACCTGAAAGCACTACATTAGTGGTGGTTAACCTTTTTGGGCTCCTGTGCCAAAAATTGTGCACACACTTGCACACTTGCACTCGCTTGTCAGCACCCAGAAGACAATGTGTACCCCCCACACTCCTTATGCATGTGCACACAATCCCAAACTCCTCACCCACCCAACCCGCCCCCTTACCTGCACTGCATCTCACAGCTGATTTTCGGCTGGTTTGAGGCCTTTTTTCGGCCTCCCAGAGGCTCCAGGAAGGCTTCTAGAGTCTTTTCAGGCCAAAAACTAGGCCCATTTCATCACTTCTGGTATCTCCAGAAAAATAGGAAGTAACAAAATGGGCCTAGTTGAAAAGCCTGCAGAATCATTCCTGAAGCCTCTGGGAATCTGAAAAAGGCTTCAAACCAGCTGAAAATCAGCTGTGAACCACAGGCTTGCACAGTGAGGTAAGTTTGCCTGCAGCTTACATGCTGGCACAAATGGCTCTGCGTGCCACCTGTGGCATGCGTGCCTTAGGTTCACCATCACGGACGGCACTACATGATTATGAGTCAGACAATGTAAAGCTTTGACATTCTTTAGGTAGTTACAGTCTGTTTCATCTAATATTGTATCACCTTGTACGATAAAATCAGTTGACAGATTTGTTGTATTCTTAGAATAAATTAGCTCACATTGCAGTACCAGGAGTAACTATTACTGTTAACAATAATTCAGCTGAATTATTTGTTTCTACCATGAAGACATGTCTGTTCATCCACACATTTATGGGAGGACTCCCTTCAAATTTTCTTGATACTAATGTAGGTTTTTGGCTTTTAAGAAGTTAATTTTATTTTTTCAGTTTGTCAGTTTGTGGAATTTAAACATTGTGATTATTTTATTGTTTTAATTAAGGTTTTTCACTTTTTGTTAAAAAACAGTGGCATGGAAATACAGCAATATGGAACATTTCTAAATGGCCTGGAAAAAGTGATCCTAATGTGAGCAGAACCGAAGTCATCTTGGATGGCCCATTGAATTGAATAAGGAAGTGTGTCTCAAACTCAGTAGCTCTGCTTAGCTCTCTAAAATAAGAAATTTCAGTTTTGTGCACAAGAGAAAAAAAACAAGCATAGGTCAGAACAGTGGGAATTGTAATAAAGTGCTGCGATATCAGATAACTGTGTAATTGCCTTTGCTAGGTAGGAGCTTAGTATGAAGGACCTTCGAATAATGTGTCCAATTTGAAAACCAGAAAAATGTGAAAGCCAACCCTTGTACGAGGGGCAGACAGTTAGGGTATAAAATGCTGCCTTTAATTTTGCTCTGTGTCCATTCAAGGCTCTGAGGAACCCGTCTCTGCAGTACAGTGAAAAAAACCTCTGTTTTTCTTAGACAAACAAATCTTTGGTGGTTTAAATTCTGCTTCCACCTCACCAATTTGGCCCTCAACGTGCCCGAGGAATTTCAACTGGAGAAAGGAGCTGGTAAGTGTGGCGCCACCGCCTCCCATTGTAGAGGCCCCTCCTTTCTCAGTTGGATCCGGTGTAACTGCACTCATGCAGACGATTTGGAATAAGATAAGAGAGAAACGCCTGATGCTCTTGGTTTCGTTGAAATCACCTGAATAAGGGACGCCCACACTCTTCTTTGTCTCGGGAGACCAGCGTGTATCATTGAGTTCGTTGCCTTTCAGGATAGAAGAAGGAGATACTGTCCTTAATTCTCTGGAATCCAGCGACTGCTTGAGGACAGTGTAATCCCTAGTTGGAATCTCTGCGAGATTGTTGAGCGGCTGCATGTGGAATATGGGAAAGGACAAAGCAAGTGTGAGACGTTCCAAGAAGGGAACGTTATTGAGATAGAAAGACCCCGAGAAGGCTGATTCCGCATGACTCCCCATTGGATCACACTACTAACATACAATGGTCATTGCCCATACTAAGGATACATCGTATCTAAGAAAAAGAAAATGATCTACCTATGCCATATAGTGCGACAAGTATCCACCTTATTAAGACCCTGATGTTCAACTTACCCACTGGATCCCGAAGAGGAATACTAGCATCTTGTTACTGGATAACTCAGTTGCAAAGAGTATATATTGAAACACCGGATGAAGGCAGCACAATACCCTATGTGACGAGTATGGTATCATGTCACTTTGAAGGTCCAGTTCCACCAGAAACAGAAGTAGTACAGTTTCAGCAAGTGGAGAAAGCGAAACTGATGACTGATGGAATCTCTCTCTTTT
>BHFT01039896.1:0-20989 GCA_004320025.1 Laticauda laticaudata
CACGTTAACCAACGGATGGCAAGTGTTTCTCTCCGTTTTACATCCTCTTTCCATCCATTGGTGCTGTGTGACAGGGGTTTAACCAGCTTGCCTTTAGAAGTTGTAGATGCTTCATCAGTGGAAGATTTTAAGAAAAGACTACATAGCTACTTGTCTGGAATGGTTTAGGGCAGGGAACTCCAACCTTGGCAATTTTAAGACTTGTGGACTTCAACTCCCAGAGCAAAGCAAAGCTGGCTGAGGAACTCTCGGGGTTGAAGTCCACAAGTATTTAAATTGCCAAGGTTCGAGACCCTGGTTTAGGGTGTCCTCTTGTGCAGGGAGTTTGACCTCCCTTCCAACTCTGTTATTCTGCCACATCACAGTTTTGGGCTGCCCCAGTTCCTTTTGCAATAAATAATTTAAAAAGTTGATTGCAATAAGCTGTTCTAATATATTAATCCCCTTACTTACAAATGACCAACCTCCAAAAGCATTTGCATGAACAACTTGTTTCTATAATTATCATGATGTGTTCTTACTTGAGTCTATTTCCTCTTGCTATCTCTCTCTGCTGCTGGCTGGACTTTTTGTGTCCTTGGGCACCCGTGAACATTGCTGCCTTGCATTAGGACAGCAGGAGACCAAGTGGTCCCCAAAGGACTGAGCATGCCTTTGCATCTTTCACTTAAGTAATTTGAAAGTCTAATTTCCACATCTTGGTTACAGTGTATCTAGAATATGAATTTGAATTATGGTTACATTCATTGTCAGAGCAATTCTGCATCATCCATATAAAATATTTATATTCAAAGGTATAACCGGAATACAATGGGAATAGTTATTATCAAATTCCACATTTCTTCTTGAAGACCATTTGTGTTGAACTAGAAGACATTTTGGGAAAATTATTACTGTATTCCAGTTCTGTAACTGAATTTGCATGTGCTGTTCTGTTTCCCTATAGTCCTCCAAGGGCAATGCCCATAGAGAGTACAGTAGAATTACTTGGAAAAACACTGTGGTTTTTCTTCATTCTGATTTGAACTGATTTTATCCATATCTCCCAGGCGATTTGGAATTACCTATTGGCTTTTCTATTTCTCTGATGTGGCAACACTGCTTTTAGCCTCCCAAACATGCATTTGAAAATACATTTTGATTTTAAAAACTCCATTTTAAAACATGCCTACCATTTCAAGTACAGTAGATTTCAAGCTCATTCATAGAGAAATGCAGAAATCTTATAACTAGAGTTAAAGATGAATACAGGGGGGAAGTGGGGTTCTGGCACCCAAGTCAGCTGACAATTATTTTACCTTGTGTGCATATTTCCTGTTAGGATTTCTGAGATATGGCTATGAAATATTTGATCTTACAGTGAAGAAGCAAGTCATTGAAAAGGGAATGTTTCCTTTAGAAAGTCCAGTTTATTCAAGTTTTCTTTTATTCCCTCTGAAAGTAGAAATCATTACTCTTAACTTTGGGAACCATCTGTTCTATAGTTCTTTAAAGCTCTTAGAGCCAATTCCCTTAAGGTAGTTAGACATCCTGCTGGTCCTTTTTGAGGTAATTAAATCTAGTGAAAGACCTGGCTTCCCATGGTGAAGGGCATCTCCATTGTAGCAAGCACCCCTGATGACATTCTCCATTACAGGATGAGTCAAATTGACACATACTGCATTATGGTATCGTAGCATTCCTAAACAGGTAGATTTATCGGGACTTTCATGTAAAGTGTTGGATAAATCTGCATACATTCTGTAATTATGACTTCTTTTTTAAAAAAAAATGTCACTTAAAATTTCAAACCTTGCTCAAACTGAAACAGGCTGGTAAGCTCAGAAAGAAGGACTATTTATAAAGAGAGGTCATCTACAGTTCCACTTTCAAAATACATTATTGATTTTAAAGCCTCTCCAAATGTTTCCTGATTGCCAGCACACATTTCACAAACTGCAGGGGGATCCCAAATCAAATCTCCATTGCACTTTTATTTGGCTGAAGCAAACATCCAAACTATTCAGGCTTCCAAGACATTAAATGGATCTGTATCTACAGGAGTCAATAGCTACATTTGGGTGAAATGTATTTCTTAAAGAAATTATTCCAGTGCAGCATGTAGCTAACTAGTTCAACAAAACCTTCTGTCGATCTTTTAAAATCCTACTGGCAGTGTCCATGGGGGAAAAAAATACAGAAAAACCTTGTTTTACAGCAGCATCAGGAATCCAATTTAAGTAAAATGCTGGAGACAGCCCAGAAGAATTTATAACTCAAGGTGTAAGCTTTGTCTATAGCTAAAACTGTCCAACTTCTCTGCTCCTATTAATAACTGGTAGCTTTAGTAATCTCTAAGAGGCTATTTTAAATTTATATTGTAAACTATATAGGAAAATCTTCACAATACTTTAATGATCTGGAAAAGAGTCACAAAGGATTAAATAGTCTTTGATTTGTTCCATTTGAGTTATAAGTGCAATAATGAATAATTATATTTAATGTATTTTAGTGAAAGAGAAATTTAGTGAATTTCCCTTGAATTGAGATTGACTCCTAGTGACATAGTATGTGTGTGTGTGTTGACATGTGTTTTGTTTTTCAGAAACAGCATAAGGATTGTTGGCCCCTGGTTTTTTATCTAGTTCTATCATCCTAGAACTCCTTAGGGATCCATCAGTCCATAATGGGTGAGAAAGGAAGTTTGCAGCATAAATCTTCCATAAGAGGGCTTTTAAGCTAGGTTTTTGCCATACATCTATGAGCTGCTCACAAATAAAAAAATATTACTCCATAATCTTCTTTTACATCTAAACACACATCTAAACATCATTGTCTTAAATGTACTGTATGTTCCCATTGAAATCCATAAGCTTGGAATTATAAATTAACTTCCTAATTTGATATTTTATTATTTATTGATTGGTTTAAAATATTTATATCTCATTGGGTTTCTCATGGCTGGATAAAATAACATTAAATTGCTCTTATATATTAGCTACTATCTATCTAATTTCTGGACCAAAAGCACAACCCTCTCCAGATCAAATGGCCTTTTGAAAGTGGGAGTGATAAGAAATTCCCTGCAATTTTTATTCATGGCATCAAATAAAATACTTTAAAAACTATGAAATGGTCATTGGCTTTAACCACTTATATTATTATTTCTACCATTACCCACAAAAGTTGGGGAAATGATTAGCTGGCACCAATTCTGTTTACCGCTCTTTGCTCTTAATTTTCACCATCTCATAAATTAAACAAAACACTGCCATATTTATGATTTTTAGCTTTAAATAAGTTTCCAAAACTAAATTACATCTCTGAATTTAAGAAGAAAGACACGAAAATAATTCCAAATGGCCAAGGAGTGGGAAGCTGTTTTCAGTATTATTTTTCCCCTGAAGTCTAAATCAGGAGTAAAAACTGACAGGCAACCACCTTTAATTGGAGCTCTCTAATCATTGGCATTATCTAATAATGACCTCTCAGGAAGAAGAATCAGGTATTTCATTACCTCTCTGGCTGTTTATGGCAGGGGACTTTCATTACATCAGAATTAATTCTTGTTTTAATAACAGCTCTATTTTTTACCCTGTTTATGGTTCATCTTGTTCATCTATGTTGATCCCCATCTATAAATTTTTGTACTAACAAGCCCTCACCGCTTCTAACAGAACATAAATGGGCAATTTTAGAACATCTGTGACTTGGGATATTTTCTGGAGCCATTTTTCAAAATCCATTGTTCCAATTTCCTAGATGAAATGGCATCATAGGAATTTTCTGGATTCTAAATCCAGGGTGTAGGGGTTCTAATTCAATGGAAGATGGGCTATAAAGTTGTCAGCCAAATGACTTTTTATGAGAAACTTGAGTCTTTTGCTAATGACTTTGGATTATTTTTCTAGTATAATCTTTGTGTATAATTACCACATACACAAAGACTTTTTAATAGGCAGAGAAATTAGGAACAACATACAATGTTAAATTTCGTTGATTTTTTTTTTTCGGGAACAGCATATAGAAAATTCAAAGCATGTTTGCTATCTAAGAGTTTTGTACTTTGTAGTGCTATTGATTATGGTTCTTACAATTTATGGTTCTTACAATACCTGGAAAAACATCTGAGAAAATTATATTGTTCTAGATATTGTCCTTTGAGAACAAGTTAAAATAACAGCTTCTTTTTTAATTGAGGAAACACCACATAGATGTTTACATAATATTGCTCTAAGTTACTGTTTTTAATTTTGTAATTGCTGTAATATTACACTGTGGGTGTTTTATTTTTATATGTTTTATAACTATGTACACTGCCAAGAGTTGCTTAATTGTGGCAATTTAGAAATCTACTAAATATATATTGATTCTAATATTCATGTTTGAAATTACATATGCCTATCCAAAAATGTTAGTACATCCTCTTCCTCCTTAAAAACCATGTCCCAACCTGCTGAAAATATCCTTGGATATAAAATAATGCATGTCAAGGAAAAGGCTATTCTTCACTGTGCAAGTAAACTAGCTTTTAACCTAGAATTTGAATATATCTTACTCCCAAGCTGGCCACAAATGGAAACTGGCCATCTGGGATCCAGTTAAACTTTAAAAATGCCAAACAACCCTCAGACCACTGGTTAATTAGGAGCTATAGATTTAGCGACCTAATAACCTTTGCTTTTCTTAAAGCCCTATCTCTTGCAGCAATTAAAACAATGTTTCCTAAGAATCAGAGAAAGGGTCAATTTTCCAAGGTCATTTCTGCCAGTGCAATGTGCTAAATGTTGTTCACTTTTCAGATCTCATAAGGAAAGTCTATATAAGATGAGCATGTTCTCCTCCTAGGCATTTTCAGACTCACAGTTTTCCACTGAATCCTACCATAACTGCCAGCTTCATTGTTGTTCTGAATAACACAAATATAGCGATATGAAATTTCCAATCTGTGAGCAATAGTTTTATTATATAGAGTTATAATATGAATAAATAGAATTGGCTTCAGCTGAGTCATTTATGCCATAGGTTCCAATTCCATATGTTGCATTCATTTCCAACAATGGCATTGCATTCCATCTAAGGCAGCTGCTTTCTATGTATATTATACAAGTATGGTATTGAAGAGTAAAACTACCCTGTACTTGTAGAGTTATACAAAATGAGAGCACATTCTACATCAGAACAGAGCCATCAGCATAGCTATTTGCAGCCCCTGGATGCTACGCTTGAGACTTTTTATGAGCTCCTTTGCTACCTGGATTTTTTTTTCAATTTCAAGAGGCAAGTGTATGGGTTACCTAATTCAAAGCATACCATTTTAAGCCTGCAAATAAAATTCTGCTTCTTCTAAATTATTTCACTGCTATATATTAACAGTCATTTGAAATAATACAGGCCTGGCAAAATTCAAAAGTTAATTTTCTATTGTGGGAATAGAACTTAATCTAAAATACACAGCTCTTTTCTTCTATTTTTTATTTATTTTTTGCTCTGCTGTTTTCCATGTTCTATTAAAGCTTATCAAATTCATTTCCTTTTTATTCAACTGAAGGCTGATGGAATATAGGAAATGTTCATCTGATATTATCTGGAAAAAAGAACATCACCATATAACATGTCCAGTTCTCTTTTATCATGATATACAACATAATCATTCTATGATGATGTTATATAACATACTATATATTGAGTCAAGTTACATGAAGTTCATTGCTCAGTTGGGCAATGAAATAACTGCAAGTAAACAACTACATTCAGAGAGGACCAAGGACTCCATAGTTAGGTTATTTCTCAAATTATCCTACTCAGTCTTGTGTTTCCTAATCGGCAGTAGTCTTTTCCTTAAGGCCCTGTCACACTGGCCGACGGATGCAAAATGTTAGTGAAAAGGACACAGCGGACGAGAAAAATGTTCCATCCGTTGTTATCCGCTCTCAAAAGGGGCAAAAATTGCAATAACCAGAGAGAGATAACACGGGAAAGGAACGGATGGGGGGAGGACACAGGGCAGATGGAAAGCGGAATGTGGAACAAGAAGCGCCTAGCGGATGGTGAGCGGAATGGAGCGGATGGCAACATCTGCTAGGCTTCCGGGGAGCCGCAGCAAAGCGGACGGGGAACGAAGTACAGCAGATGCAGAACGAGTACGCTGAGCGATAAAAAGCCGCGATGTACAAGCGGAACCTACGGTGAAGCGGATGCCGAGAGCGGTAAGCCTAGTACGCAATGGCGTGCAGTTAGTCACATGCGGCGGAGGATGCATTGCGTCAGTGTGCCCCGGCGCGGATATAAAAGGGAGGCAGCTCCCAAGCAGTCACCTTCAGAGGAAAGACCTGCTTCCAGACACATCAAGTGCCTTGCCAGCCTGCTCTGCATGCCTGCCTGCCAGCCTTGCTGCCAGCCTTGCTGCCTGCCATCCTGCCCGCCTTGCTGTCTGCCTGCCTGCCAGTCTTGGTGCCAGCCTGCCTGCAGCCTGCCTTCCAGCCTCCCTGCCAGCATGCTGACTTCCAGCCTCCTGCCAGCCTTGCTGCTGCCTGCCTGCCTGCCGCCTGCCAGCCTGGTGCCTGCCTTCCTGCCAGCTTGCCTGCCTTCCTGCCTGCAAGCCTTGCTGCCAGCCAGCAACCCCACAACCATGGGAAGAAGAGAAAGCCTCAGCCATTTGCTGCCAGCCCTGGCAAGAGGGACAGGGCCACCCTCCGACACCCTGGCCCTCAATCTGCTTCTGCTGGGGCTTCTGTAGCACGAGCCTCGCTCTTCTGTGGGCTGGGGCTTCTGCTGCTCTTGCTTCTGGAGGTGCTGATGCTGCTGCTCTATGGCGGTGGTGCTTCTGCTGTGCTTACTCTGCTGATGCTGCTTCTGAACGGTGGTGCTTCTGCTGCTTCTGCTTCTGGAGGAGCTGATGTCTGCTTATGGCGGTGGGGCTTCTGCTCGTGCTTACTCTGCTGATGCTGGGCGGTGGTGCTTCTGCTGGTGCTTACTCTGCTGTAGCTGCTCCTTGTACTGCTGGTCCTGCTCATCCTGCTCATCCTGCTTGTGCTGCCTGTCTTGCTCGTCCTGCTGTCTGCTTGTGGCTCCTGGTCTGCTCGTCCTGCTCGTCCTGCTGGTCCTGCTCGTGCTCCTGGTCCTGCTCATGCTCCTGGTTCTGCTGGTGCTCCTGGTGCTGCTGGCGCTGCTGGTGCTTACTCTGCTGCTGATGATCCTGGTCCTGCTGGTGCTGCTGCTGGTGGTGGTGTGTGATGATGAATGAGACACCTGCCTGGTGGCTGCTGCTGCTGGTGGTGTGGAGGAGCAGCCCGCTACCACCTGGAATGCCCTCTGATGAGGGCCCATCTGGTCCTGCCAACAGGGAGGAAGAGGCATATGTGAGACAGGAGAGGAGGCAATACTCCATCGAGGAGGAGCATGAGGATGAGGTGCTGGAGTGGCTGAGAGAGAATGATATCGTGGGGAAGGGACACAGGCTCCAGGGACACCAAAAGGAAGCAGGCTGCTTGGAGAGAGAAGGCAGAGAGTCTGGGCTACACATCAGAGGTGCTCCTCGCCTGGTGGAACATATGCACACCTGGTACGGGAAGCTGCACCTCAAGAAATCTGGCCAGGCCACGGTCAAGCTGACAGACAGAGAGACCTACGTGATGGCCCAGGTGCAGCTTCCTGGAGGGTGAGATCCGCCACCGAGGAACAGGCCCCTCTGACAACCCTCTCTCTCCAGCAGCCGCTGAGAGCCAGTCCTCTTCTGGCAGAGAGTCAGCTCCTGTCTCCAGGCAGGTTTCTGTGGAGCGTCCCGGACGGGCGGAGAACCCGCGGACAGTTGTTTTACCATGGCAGAGTGCATGAGGAGTCCCTGCGCAGTGGGAGAAAGGAGACGGCACTTCCACCACAGTCCTACCCGCATCCACCCCCCAGCCACCTCCACAGAAAGGCAGAGAGACAGACAGGAGGGGCAGAGCCACACTGTCCTCCTGAAATCAGGGGACCCATTCCGGAGCAGCATAGATCTCCTCTCTCAGCTGGTACACACGCAACTCCTCATCCTCCAACCGCAAGCCCTTCCCACCTATGTCAACCAGACCCTCACGGACATGGCGAACCCCAGTACCAGGTGGTGAAGGACCGGATCACCGAGATGCTTCACACCCTCCAGATCCAGAGGAACCTGCTCCACACATCCAGGTCTGAACCTCCACCAGGTGATGTCCCTCCCATTCCAAGGCTTTCTCACAGGCCCTCACCTACCAGGGCTACGGCTACCAGGAGGTCCAGCAGCACAGGCGCAGAGCCCTTCCCAGTCCAGGCACAGGCTCATTGGATGTCACTTGCCGACCGGTTCCACTGATGCCACCGATGCCACCCATGCCACCGATGCCACCCACGACACCCACGCCAGTCCTCACACAGCTGCAGACCAGACAGACCCACTACACTGCCTCCTTCCCCACCCCACAGCCAAGCCCTCCTCAGTACATCTGTTTGTTGGTATTGGGACTGACACCTCATGGCATGGAGGAAAGGAGCTCTCAACATCACGGCTGAGGCCAGCTGTCTGAGAGCTTCCTCAACACACCGTCCCCTGTTGTCCTCTGCGGGGCCAGGCACACCCAGTGGGGCTTCAGACCACAGCACTCCAGCAGCAAGCGCACCTCCACAGCACTGGACCCTTCACCCCTGAGACTGGGCACACCTCCGAGTGACCCGATAAGAGTGCCAGAGACGGGGTGGCTATTTGGACACTTGACTTGGGTCATTTTTCTTTTACAGCTTGTTATTAATAAAGATTATCTTTGCTTCACACACTTGCCTCATTTATTTTATTAAATAAAGTTTTGGGTGGAAACTTTAGAAATGGTTTAGAGCCTTTGCATGCTTGTGGGATGGGTAAGGATAGCAGTGGGGTGGGCAGGGATACCTTTGGGATGGGTAATAGCTGTGGGATGGGCAGGGATACCTGTGGGATGGGCAGGGAAACCTTTGGGATGGGTAATATCTGTGGAATGGGCAGGGATACCTGTGGGATAGGCAGGGATATCATTTGGGATGGGTAATATCTGTGGAATGGGCAGGGATACCTATGGATGGGCAGGGATACCTTTGGGATGGGTAATAGCTCTGGGATAGATAAACTCCAGTGCAAGCATAGTGGGACTGTATGGTCCACCCTCCAGGTGCCACACCTATGGCCCTTTATTATCAATACTAATGTAATCATTGATCCACACATGTCAACATAAACACAACTCCTTTATTAAATGCCCTGTTCATTGTAGGCCCACCCCGACATACACTAGGCCCAAACTCATCAGTGTGATGAGACAGGCTGAAGGAAGCATCCATTAATCATCTACCATCCTGTCTTGCCACTCCACTGCTCCAGCTGGGGAGTTGCACCAGTGTTTCATGAGGTTGCGCTGCTTCTTCCTTCACGTGAGGCTCTGTTGGGGCCTTGCACATCCTCAAGTGTCTATCAGGTTTTGTCCTTGCCTCCATTCCCCCAGGCTCCATGTCCCCATGTGCCTTGTTGGAGGTCCATGAGCCTGTTCTGCAAGACTGGGTAGCGGGTGCGCATGAGATTGTGCAGGATGCAGCAAGCTTCCACAATCCTCCTCATGGTCTATGGCGATGCTGCACTGGTGGTGAGAAGTACCTGGAACCTGTTGGCCAGGAGGCCAAAGGGCGTTCTCCACCACCTGCCTTACCCCCTGGGACAGACACTGTCGCTGAAGATCCTCTCTTCACGGGTGAGGCGTCTTGAAGTGTAGGGCTTCATGAGGTAGGTTGTGAGGGAGAAGGCATCATCCCCCACGATTGAAGTAAGGCACATTCTTGTGTGTCGTTGGGCAGGGGTTCTGGATCTGGGAAGCCCATGATGAGGTTGCGTTCCAGCCCCTCCTTGAGATGACTGGCGTTGTATACCTGGGCATCTGAACATGAGCCGTTGCCTGAAGAATCGATGTACATGAACTTGTAGTCAGCATCGACCATGGTGAAGAGGATGATGCTGAAGAAGCCCTGTAGTTGAAATTAGTGGACCCCGACTTGGCTGCGCTTTGCAAGGGCCACGTGCTTGCCATCTATGGCTAATGGTGTGGGGGAAGTTCACCCCTGATACCACTGCTCTGCAACTTTCTTCCATCCTTCTTCATGGGGGGCAACTGGAGGAGCTCCTCCATGTATTCTTCGATGATGGCCTGCCCGACCACTTCTCTGACCACAATCATGCTATGGTGTTGTGTGGCACCCTCCAGCCGTATGCCATACTCCTGTAGGTGGTCCCTGAGGCCAGGTGGTGCAGAGTCAGTGCTACCTTGAGCCCAGGGTCAGGCTGGGCCGGAAGTTGGTGCTCTGCTTGGTCAACCTGGGTGTCAGCCACTCCACAACTTCGTCAAACATGGCTGGAGGCATCCTCATGAAGTTCTGGAATGCACGAGGGTCTTCGTTCCTCAGTCCACCATCAGCTGTTGTACAGTCCGTACTCTGCTCTTCTTCCGCGTCCATCTTCGGACCCAGACGCTTCTTGGCCACCTCCTTTTCTTCCCGTAGTAGAGTTGAAGAGCCTGTAGATGGCTTTGCACTGTTGCAAAAACGATGGTGGCTACCAAAATGAGTGTGTGACGATCCATGGTGGACATGACTGGATGCTGTGGAAGAGCAAGAGGCAAGATGAAGGCTGCAGAGGTCTGCACAGCAGGGGCTGCTGGTCTGAAAGTGAGATCCAGGTGAGTTGCTCCCCCTTTTTATAGGACAATATAGGTTTTCCCCTATGTGTCCTTTTGCATCCTCTAGGCATCCTCTAGACATCCTTAATATCCGAATATAGGTCCCTCTGCGAATGTTTTTTCCGTTTTAAATGCTTTCTTTGCGTGCTGCATCCGCTTTCATCCTTTCTCCTCGTGCTACTAACACTTTGTGTCCGTTCCGCATCCGTTCTGCTTCCTCCCTGTGTCTGTTTACTGCTGGAGCGGATTTGAGTTGCGCAGATGCACATCGGATGCCTAGCAGATATAGCGGACACGTAACAGATGCCGACGGCTGCAGAACAGATGTCCCCCGTATGCCTCGTGTGCAGAATGGACGCGTTGGATACATTTTCCGCTCAAAAGTTTTGAGCAGCTTCAAAACCTTTTGAGTGGATGAATGTCAATAGACGGATGCTGGATGGATAGAGAGGAAGCAAACGGAGCAGTGAGTACGAGACGGAAGCATCATCGCGTTAACCAACGGATGGTAAGTGTTTTTCTCCATTTTACATCCTCTTTCCATCCATTGGTGCAGTGTGACAAGGGCTTTAACTTGCTTCTTGTTTCTTTTACATTGTAATAGGAAATCTTAGAACCTTTCTATATGCTTGAAGGAGCTTCAGGATCTGAAGGTTTGTCATGCTTAGTTCTGAATGGGGTGGCACTACCCCATGCAGACTAGGTGTGCAACTTGGAAGTTTGCCTAGACTTGTAACTCTTGTTTGAAAAAAGGTGACAATCTTTTGTACAACTTCAGGTTTCTGGTCCATGAACCTTTGTACAACTTCAGGTTTCTGGTCCATGAAGTCATTCATTCAGTCACTCATGGCTGGTCATCTCTTATTTGGATTATTGCACTGCATTCTATATAGGATTACTCTTGAAGAGTATTTGGAAGCTACAATTAATCCAGAATGCAGCACAGACAGTTTTGGAGGCCCCCATCATGTCACTGTTATGCAAGTTGAACATTGTTGTTTTCTTCAATGTATAGTAGCACTCTTTCTCGACCACACAATCTTGCCTGTTCTTATTAAACATGGACAATTGTGGCTATCCATAGACAGCCCTTGATAGTACCTCTTGCCTAGCTATAAAAGATAGAACTTTGCTCTCTAGATTTACAGCATATTGAGCTGTTCAAAAGAGAATCATGGACATTTTGCTATTCTTGACACAAACTCAGAATGTGTGAAAATAGCACACTTTACTTGACTTTAATTCTCTGCAAGGGAAAAGCAGCGAAGGCGGTTACTTTTATGGAAAATCTGTCAGCAATGAGTTTATTTGTCCTACTCCATCTCACGGGACTCCTTCTGATACTGTGTTCTTCTCAAATGTGCTTCCAACATACCCTGGATCCCGACAGAAACTTTTTCCAAATAAGAGTTGCAGTGTTTAAAAACTTCTCCCTTGAACTTAATACACTCCTTAAATCTCCCCATGGGAAAAATTAGTATAATGCTGGGGGAAGTTGAGAGTTTGAAGGGATGAAACTGATTATTTAAACCTCTGCAAGCCCATCCCAAAGGGCTTTTATGGAGTGATCTGAGTTCCACAACAGAGGAGGATAACCACATTAAATCCACAGGCTGCAAGATTGATATCATTAGCATCATATAGCCCTGTGTACTGTGGCAATTTATTCTGTAATAAATGCTTACAAGCTAGCTGAATACAGGTTGAGTTCCTCAATTTATGACCAGTTGCTTAGTAACCATTTGAAGTTGTGACGGAACCTCCAACCACTTATGAGCAAGTTTTGAAGTGCCGACAGCTGCTCCTGCTACACTGGTGGTACCATGACCAGACTTTGGGCATTTGCATTTATGACCATTTGCAGCATCTTACAGTGATGTGACCGTATTTTACAAAGATTTTGCTGAAAACTGGCATTTACTTCCAGTTGTTGCCAAAACTGGCTCATAGCTAACTATTGGTTGGCTTAATAATTGCAATATTCACTTTTCTACTTTTAATGGACAATTCCTACTTAAGTCTAAAGTGCCCAAACCTAAAACCATTAAAGTTCACAAGAGACCAGCAAGATCAGAATAGATGTATATACCATAATTTTTGCAAAATAAGAAACGAGAGTTTATAATTGGTTCACTTTACATGTTTTATATGGATCCAGATTTTATCGCTACAAAATTTTGATCCATTCCCCACCTCCCAAATTCCTAGAACATGATAGAAAAGAAGAAAATGTTCTTCCAAAACCCAAGACCCCAAAAATAGATTTTCATAAAAATGGGTGTGTTTTAATTTATGTATATATTTGCATCTATACCTGCAATATACATAAACATTTGATGCATTTTCCCCATTGTGGGGAAGATTGCAACCAAATAACCTGCGATTCACCTACATGGTGTTTTTTGCAAACTTTTAGGCTCTTTTCTCTTTCTCTTCCCTTTTTTATGGCTCTTTAACTTGGACAGGACAATTCTTCAAATAGAGAACCATCCAAACAAAGCAGTAGCAATAGCATTTCTACCTGCTGTCGCATTAGATGCTGTAGCATTTCTACCTGCTGTCCTGGTGGTGGGTCATAGGCACAATTCATGTTCTAGTTCAGTGATGGCTAAGCTTTTCAGCACTGAGTGCCCAAAGCATGTGTGAACTCCCAAAATGCAATGCATGCACATCCCTCATACATGCTTCCCGCCCCCTGCCAATGCACACAGCTGGAGTGATGGCTTGCATGCCCACAGAGAGGGCTCTTCATGCCCCTTCTGGCATGTGTGCCATAGGTTCACCACCACTGTTCTAGTTCAATTAAATTAATATTAATTCTAGATGCAATGGTCTATCATACTTATTAGATAGTAATAAGTGTGACAGTGTAAATATAAAGTAGATGAACTAAGTGGGGCTGAGACCTCTGATCTCAGCGTACTGTTTCAACAATATCGGTCTCCCTACTGGTCCACTCTCTCTCTCTGGGGAGATGTTTCTCTTCTCAACCTGAGCTTCCATCAAAGCACAGTGCCTAGGAGCAAGCTAGAAATTAACACAATTTAAAATGCAGGAGTCCTACCTAAAGGCAGGCATAATCTTACATATTGTATATTTAATTCATTTTACAGGTAGTATTCAACTTACAACAGTTCCCTTAGAGAATGTTCAAAGTTACAACAGCACTGAAAAAAGTGACTTTTGACCCTTTTGACCGTTGCAGTATCCATGTGGTCACATGATCAGAATTCAGATGCTTGGCAAGTGGTTCGTATTTATGACGGTTGCAGTGTCCTGGGGCCAGCTTTTGTGGCCTTCTGACAAGCCAATTTCAGTGGGGATTCCAGATTCTCTTAACAACCATGTTAACTAACTTCACAAATGCAATGATTCACTTAACAACCGTGGCAAGAAAAGTCGTAAGTTAAGGTAAACTCACTTAACAAATATTTCACGTAGCAACAGAAATTTTGGGTTCAATTGTGGTTGTAACCCAAGGATTACCTGCATTGTGTTAATCTGATCAAGATTATACGTGTCTGTCTATGTGTGTATGTACGTGTGTGTGTGTGTGTGTGTATCAGTGGTGGGATTCAAATTTTTTTACTACCGGTTCTGTGGACGTGGCTTGGTGGGTGTGGCAGGGGAAAGATAATGTAAAATCTCCAGTCAGAGGTGGGATTTGCTGGTTCTCTGAACTACTCAAAATTTCCACTACCGGTTCTCTAGAACTGGTCAGAACCTGCTGAATACCACCTCTGGTGTGTTTGTGTGAGTGTGTGAGAGAGAAAGGGGGAGGGGAGAGAAACAGAGAAAAAAAGAAAGTCTTGACTGTTGACAACTGCCTGGACAACTCCCTGCAGTATTCTTAGCAAGGTTTTTCAAAAACATTTTCCTATTGTCTTATATTTAGGACTGAAACAGAGTGACTGGCTGAAGGTCACCCCATGGACTTTGTGCCAAAAGCAGAACTAGAACTTCCGTTTTCTAGTTTAGTGACTTACTACCACTGAAGCCTTTACAAATTGCTAGGAAGGAAGGAAGGAAGGAAGGAAGGAAGGAAGGAAGGAAGGAAGGAAGGAAGGAAGGAAGGAAGGAAGGAAAGGATTAGCCAGCAAAGAAATCCTGGCTCCTTTGTAAAAGAAATGCTGTGATGGCTACTAAGAATTCCCCAAGGTGAATTTAGGAATATAATGATCTGAGTGATGTATAATAGTTATCTTGCCTGTAAAAAACTATTTATGGGATTTTACTATGCAGAGTGACTAGCATGTATATTAGAGGAAAAATGTCAGCTCTGGGTCTCTCATCAGGGACTAATTTAAATGCAATTTTGCTAAATTAGATACAGAAAGAGCCAGCGGATAAAGGAAGGCCAACTGTAAACTCTAATAATATAGCAGTTCTTGAGCAACAGCAATTTATTGTGCTGGTCTCTAGTGACTAGTGAGGTCAGTAAATAGGTAATCACCTTCCTTCACCTCATATCCTCTAAAAGCAGTTTAGATTGAATGCACTGCAATATTCTGCAGATTAGGTCACCAACACTATACTGAATAATCAACTTAATTCTTAATATAATGAATTTTATAAAACATGAAAGGAATCAGCTACAAGCATGCATTCTTTTAAAAATAATTAAAAGAACATTAATGTTCTGTTACCGAGCTAGATTCTCATTATACAAGCAAGAATAGCTATTGTACATCCGTCAATGGGTATGTTGCTATACATTAAAGCCTATATTCTGGATAGACCAAGGAAACCAAAGTTCAAATTGCTGGCTAGTCACAAAGCACAGCTGATAGCCTAGGGCAAGTTACTGATTTCTAACTTAACCTACTTGACTGAACTATTATGTAGTGAATAGTGGGGAAGAGGATAGGATAATTTCACATACAATAGCTGGATGTCTGTGAAAGAAAGGAAGGAAGGAAGGAAAAAACAAAAGAAGTACAGTGCTCTATCTGTTGCATTTTGCAACAACATTTCAACAAAGCATTTAATGGGATGATGGTGCTTTGAAAAATCATCAAATATAACTCAAAGGAATACTGGCTCAAATGTTACACTCTTCGGGTGCAAAGACCTATTTTAACTAATATTCCCCCAGTTAAAGTGAGAAGTTGAAAAAATATCTCACAAGGAATTGGGATAAACCATTTCCAGATTATGGAATCAAGAGAATCTTCATAACTGAAAAAAATCCCCGATCTGTAGATATTTATGAAATTATAAGGATCATGTTTGATTTGAAAGTGATTTTTTCCTTTTTCTGTAATGATCACAATGTCCACTCATTCTGCAACCTTTTATTAATGTCAAAGTTATGATAGTGTCAAACAAGAGGGATTTAGAACAGGTTCTCATAGTTACAATTGTTGCAGCATCTCTGCAATGAAAGGATCGCAATTTGGATGGTTGGCAACTATCAGTAGTTCACTGGAGAAGGACCAGGGGAGGCATGATAGCAGTCTTCCAATATTTGAGGGGCTGCCACAGGGAGGAAGGGGTCAAGCTATTTTCTANTAAGGAGAAACTTTCTGACAGTGAGAACAATCAACCAATGGAACAGAAGTTGCCCTTGGAAGTTGTGGGAGTGCCATCACTTGAGACTTTCAAGAAGAGATTGGACTGCCATCTGTCAGAAATGGTGTAGAGTCTCCTGCTTGGACAGGTGGCTGGACTAGATGACTTACAAGGTCCCTTCCAACTCTGATTATCTGTTATTTATACAATTACGATTTCCCAGCTTTCTGCAGTCGTGTGGACACCATTCTCAATTTTTTACTGCCAGCTTTGCATAAGCACAGTCAATGAAGTGGATGATTATTTGCCACTGAACAAAAAATATAACCAATCACTCCAAAACCAGCTTTCACTAGGAAACTAAATCATAGACATGTAGACATACAGTACATTGTTTACAGACACACATTAAGAAACATCAGATGGTACTACTGTGTTTTTAAGAATTCTGCATATGTACATAAATTGTTGCAAACTCTGCAGTCTTCAGACTTGCTATGTTTTCCCCATTTCATATGATAACCTTGACTTGAGGTCTTTATGATGCATTATAACTCCCTCTAACATTAGAATGTTATTTAATAAAAGCTGTAACTATTCCAGCTGTGTTTCTGTTGCTATGGTAGTTAGCAAATTTCTCCCTCATTTTTACTTACCTTGGCTGCTTTCCACAAGGAAAATATGCTGGCTGAAAGAATGGGTTTTTCTCCTGGTATTCTGGCAGTAGAGCACCAGTTAAAAAAATAAGTTAGATCCTAACAACTCATGTCATCTTGCAGCTGCTTCCTTAATGTTGCTTACAGTAAAGAAGATAAATGGAACAAGGTATGAGACTTATTGACTGAGATACAATAATTCTTCTCACTGACTCTGGCATTGTTCTTTTTAATTGCTTCTCCCAGGGAATTCTATTAAATAATTTTACTGAGGACTGGAGCCTGAGGCTTCATGGAATGTATAGGGGTATATGAAGTCTTGGGCCCAGTTCAGTCATACAAAAAATGTGTGTCTACTCCAGATAAACCTTGCATCTATTCACATTATTCAAACAACATTGATTCCTAAAGATACTCATGCGCTGAGAAGCAAATAGCTGCAGGAGAAAAGCCCTGCTGCCTTTCATGTGAGTCAGGGCCCTGATATCCTTGCTCAGCTGGAAGCCTAAACACATACAGCATACCTGAAAAGCTTATCCTGTAGATATTTGGGTTTTACTTGTAACTATCTGCAGTATTTGAGCAACATCAGCAGAAGATGGGCTTATATCCAGAGGGCTCACATGGGGAATGCTGCAGCATTGCAGATTTTAGAAAAATGGATCAAAGTTCTGGTGGCTTTAGACCCAGTTTTCTCACACTGTTTGTCATGACTACAAAAGGCATCACAAGAAACTTGGAGGGTGTGGAGGAAAGGGTCACAATTTATTTGATCAGGCAAAGCTGGAGAATGTCAAAGTTTGCTTCTGCTATTCTTATTGAGTCCTGCCAATGGCCAGCAGAGCTGGCAGCAGACTTGGACAGTGAGGAGGTTGGGGAGGAACATGGGCCAGTCCTGGAGTCTGAGGAAGTCTCTGACGAGTGCTTTGCATCGGAGGCAGAAATGGGGTCAGGGCCGTCTGACAGTTATCACCTGCCTTCAGAATCAGAGATCAGCGGGGCAGAAGAACAAATGAAGCCTGTTCTCAATGTGTGCATGCTTAGAGCTGCCAGGAGAAGGGAACAGTTAAGAGACAAGGATCAACTTGGAAGTAAAGGCACAAGTCGACAGTGAATGGCCCCACCCATAGGAAATAAAGAGGAGCAAAAGGGGAATAGTGTTTGCAGGAGACAATTAGTTCATTCAATTAGGGTAAAGATTTGGTTATGACTCCTTGTCAAGTATTTTCTGGTACAGTGTTGCGCTTGGAAGTTATTGGCCTGGCAACTCTCCAAGCCTGACAAGGTCTATAATTTTAAATCACTCTTGAAAGACTTTGCCGGGACTTTGCTGGATGTGAATGATAGGAATTCATATTGGCCTAATAAAAAGGGTTTTTGTCCAATGGTGGGATTCAAATTTTTTTACTACTGATTCTGTGGGTGTGGCTTGGTGGGTATGGCAGGGGAAGGACACTGTAAAATCTCCAGTCAGAGGTGGTATTTGCCAGTTCTCCAAACTACTCAAAATTTCCACTACCAGTTCTCCAGAACTGGTCAGAACCTGCTGAATACCATCTCTGGTTTTGTCAGGATAAGGAGTCTGCTTCATGATTTTGTGACACCTAAGTCAGAACAATTCTGGCCACATCCCTAATGGTAAAGCAAGGCTCAAAATCCAGAGTAAGTTTTATGAAATGGATAAACTCATGAGTCTATCCATTTGTCAAAACCATTTGCTAACCATAGCAATTATTATTTGGTTATTATTTAGTGCAAATTTATGGGAGGAAAATCCAATTACTTAGAGGACTATGGTATTGCCAAGTTTAGAGCCCCTACCTTAGACTGCACCCTGACAAGGTGATAGGAATAGGAGATGCCTTCAAGTCAGTGTTGACTCCAGGTGGCTGCCTGGGCTAGTCCCTGCCATTTTCTTGGCAAGGTTTTTCAGACATGTTTTGCCATTGCCTCCTTCCAAGGGCTAGGAGAAAGCAACTGGTCATGCAGCTGGCTTTATACTTAAGGTGGGTCAAACTGGCTTTTTCTTTATAAACCTAAATGGTCCTTGAAAGGAAGAATTGGGAAATGCAATATTTTAAAAATAATATTGAGGTTTATATTTTAACTAATTGACTTTATAGTCTCGAATGGAAAATATTAATCCCTGTGATTATTTATATTTGTTATTCAGTGAAATAAAATGGCAGCTTATAAGATTAACTAATACATTAAAAGATCCATCGGAACAATATGAATCATACAAAAACAAAACTTCAAAAATGTACATTAATAAAAAGCATAAAAACCAATTATAATACTAATTTTAAAACCCACATTGATGGCAATTCACATACTCTTCTAAATAACTTTAGAAGAGCAGTTTACAAAATTCTGCTAAGTTAAGAGTTTATTTGACTGTGTGTTGTCGCAGGGGGGAGGTATCAGGGGTGGATGCTACTGTTTCTGCCCAGTTCTATAGAACCGGTAGCTCTCAAGAGCAGCAGACACTGAACCAGTTCTGTGTTTGCTGCTGTTTGGTCCACCCGCCCCCCCGGGCTCTTACCTGTCCTTTATTTCCTGCTTTTTCAACCTCAGCTGCTTTGTATGGCATAGCTGATGTTGAAAAAGCAGGAAAAAAGAGGCTTTTCAAATGCTGAGCACCTACGCACAGCACTTTTCAGCTGTCTGGGTGGCACAGCTGATTTTTTTTTACACGCATGCACCACAAAACATAGTCACCGAACTGGTAGTAACACTGGTTGAATCCCACCCCTGGGAGGTATATTTTTATTTGTATTTTTCTACATTGTGTTTTTATTGTTTATAAGCTGCCTAGAGGCACTGTGAGTGAGTAGATGGCTATGTAAACTTTCTAAATAAATAAATTAATATCTCAAATGGAGATTCACTGGCTAAATTCTGCCACAGAAAAGCAGCATCTACAAGCTTCTCTCCTCTTTACATTTCAAAAATGAAGAAGACAACAAGTCTATCCCAGGACACTCATGTTGAATGGAGGTGAGACTGCTTGGAGAAATCTGCTCTGGAAATGCCCCAGAGCAAAGCCATATAAGCCTTTTAAGATCAAAACCAGGACTTTGAATTGTACCTATAAGCTACTGCCAGGCCCTGGGGCATAGATCTAAGGTGTTGTTGTGGGTGTGTACCAGCCATCAGGCAGGACCCAGCATTCTCGCCTACAGGTGGTTTTCTATGGCAGACCAAGTGCAACATTTTGCAGTAGTCCAGGCAAATGATAATGAGAACATGTGTCACTGTTGTGAGAATCTTGACTAACTACTTGATAGCAATAGCACATAGCAATATCACTTATACTTATATTCCACTTTACAGCCTTCTCTACATGGTTTACAGAAGCAGCACATTGCCCCTCAACAATCTGGGTCCTCAGATTCAACTTCAGAAGGATGGAAGAGGGAGTCAACCTTGAGCTGATGAGGACTGAACTCCTGGCAGTGAGCTAAATTAGCCTGCAATACTGCATTCTAACCACTGCACCATCATGAGTCCTACCAAATTAGAGACCAAAAAAATTCCCCAACTCCACTGTATATTAATGAAGAAAATACAGAATTGATGCAAATCATCTCCAAGCCAGCAGTGAAAAAGATCAAGGTGCAATCTTTACACCTCATCTCAGAGGATAATTAGAAACACAAGCAGAATTATTCAGTCTTGTTAAAAAGATGTTCTAGAATTATATCTATTATTATCTTTGAACTGTCTGTGGTTGATTCTGAATAAATATTATGGAAAATCTGTTGGGCAATCCAAGGCATGCAGTCAATGAAAGGAGACCTATGAACATTTCTGGGCTAATAGAGTTCTTCAGTGAAGCCAGGGAGGGATGGGAGAGAAATCCAAAAGCAGAAATAGAAAGAATCTTAGTTGACTACAGTAAACATTTGGTAGTTGTTATTTCTACCAAAAGAATGGGTTACAAAGTACACTAAAAGGTGTCCAAACTTCTGTACCTATAATATTTACTGTGTTCTTATTTTGAATCTGAAACAACTGCTCATACTATTCGGGTAAAGGCCCTGTCCCACTGGCCAACTGACGCAAAACGTATGCATAAAGGACACAGCGGATGAGCAAAATTTTGGGGGTGGCTCCATCCGTTGTCAT
>BHFT01039897.1:0-15884 GCA_004320025.1 Laticauda laticaudata
CAAGATCTTCTTTGGGAACAATGTTGTTAAGTTTAAATTCCAAGGTACCTTATTTGTTGCTTTTGCTGTTTGACCCGGTCAACCAAAACTTTCTCTTCTCATCTTCCTCCTGCACATTCTTTCCCGGTCGAGCTCTTCTTTATGGCGGCCATTTCTGACCGCTGCTGCAACCGCCTTCAAGAAAGGGAGTAATGGCCAGCTGGGGAGAAGAGATGCAGCTCTCCTCAACCCTGCAGGCAGTCTTCCCCCTCTTCACCACCTCTACGGGGTGGCTTAGCCCCAAAACCAGCCGGCTTGGGGCGCTCCAGCGGCAAACACAGATCGAAGCCTTGGAGGGACGAGGTTTCGGTCTGTCGCCGAAGAAGCTCAAAACCGGAAGTCCCCACAGCTAATTTTAATTTTATTGCTTATTTTATTTGGAAGCCTTGGCACAATATTGGTTTTTGTCCATTATCCAAACCTTTTCTTTTAATTACATGAACTTTATGGCAAATTGCTTGAAAAATGGGGAAGAGAGGCCAAGGGGTCAAAGTCTTGATTTCAAGGGCCTTTCAGGGAGTGGAGGGGGTGCCTTCTCTCCAGAAGTCGGTTCCATATAAAAATATATTCTTCGCATTGGTTGGCTTCATTTGCATAAAGATGTCATTACACAAATGACAGCATTTGTGTCAATCCACAACATTTACATAATGACATCATTATGCAAATGATATCAATAATAGCAAAGAAAATCAATTTAAAAGGCCTGTGTGTGCGGTCGTATTTTTAAGTGCCTATTTTGGATGCAGTGGACACGGCCCTCATTTAGAGAAGCAGCGGCAGAGGAAACGCTCCTCAAAGTGGGAACCATGTGGATGTGTTTGAAATAAAATGGATCTGAAATAAGGTGCATGATGGAAGGCAGGCAGGCAGGAAGGAAGGGAAGGGAGGGAGGGAAGGAGGAGGGAGGGAGGGGGAGAAGGAGGGAGGGAGAAAGCAAAGAAAAAGAAAGGAAGGGGAAAAGAAGGAGGGAGGGAGGGAGGAAGATAGAGGAGAAAGAAAGAAAGAAAGAAAGAAAGAAAGAAAGAAAGAAAGAAAGAAAGAGGAAGGAAGGAAGGGAAGATAGAGGAGGAGGAGAAAGGAGAAAAAAGGAAAGAGGAGGAGAAGAAGAAAGAAAGAAAGAAAGAAAGAAAGAAAGAAAGAAAGAAAGAAAGAAAGAGGAAGGGAGAGAAGATAGAGGAGGAGGAGAAAGAAAAAGAAGGAGAAAGAAAGAAAGAAAGAAAGAAAGAAAGAAAGAAAGAAAGAAAGAAAGAAAAAAAGAGGAAGGAAGGAAGGGAAGATAGAGGAGGAGAAAAGAGAAAGAAAGAAAGAGGAGAAGAAGAAAGAAAGAAAGAAAAAAGAAAGAGGAAGGGAGGGAAGATGGAGGAGGAGGAGAAAGGAGAAAGAAAGGGGAGGAGAAGATGGAGAAAGAAAGAAAAAAGAAAGAAGAGGAAGGAAGGAAGAGAAGGAGGAAGGAGAAGGATGGAGAAAGGAAAAAAGGAAGTAAGGGGAAAAGAGGGAGGGAGGAGGAGAAGGAGGGAGGGTGGAAAAAAGGGAAGGAGGAGAAAAGAGGGAGGGAGGAACGGAGTGGCAGGAGAAGGAGGGGAGGAGGACGGGAGGGAGTAAGATTGAGGAGGAGGAGGAAGGAGAAAGAAAATTAGAAAGGAGGAGGAGATAGAAAAAAGAAGGAAGGAAGGAAGGAAAAAAAAACCTCTTCATCTTGCTTGTCCCTGAAAGATTGGTTGCTTTTGGAGACGAAGGGGAGAACGTCAAGACTGCATGCAAGGAGGGTTTTGGAGAAAAACCTGGGACTGAGGAATTTCCCGACAGAGAGAACAATCAATTGCTGAAGGTCCTCAAGAAGAGACTGGACAGCCATTTGACGAGAGATGCGCCTTTCCCAGAGTCTGGATGCTTCCCTTGGGCTTCTGGGAGGGCGAAAACTGCCTCCCCCGGGCTCTGGAGGCCCTCCGAAAGCCAGAAACAGGCCCATTTTTGGACTTCTGGGAGGTCGGTTTCCCCCCTCCCAGATCCTCCACATGGACTCTGCACTTACCTGCATCCAAAATGGGCCACGTGGAGACTCCTGGGAGGGGACAGGCAGGGTGGGTGGGGCCAGCCGGTCAGTTCAAATACTGGTTTGGCAAACCAGGTGCAAATTTACCATCCTGTTCATCCGAACCAGTCCAAACCAGTTCAATCCCACCCCGGGATATATCATATTGGCACAGACCTTGTGAAAACAGACTCTGCAGTTTCCCACGGGTTCACCTCAAAAAAGGTACAAGTTTTTCCCCTTCCCCAAACAGTTAGACACATGGTCCAATCAGGTTGCTATCCGGTTGCCTGGTAACATCACTCTTCCTCTCTCTGATCAGGTGTGAGAATGTCCTTGGTTCTCAAGAGAAAGAATTTTGTTCTGGCCACAACACCCCAGCTAGCTCTATTTCTGCCCCCACCCGCCCATCCCTCAGCTGCAGTGGGGCAACACTGAAGCCTTCATATGGCTTTGGTCAGGTCAGCTTCAGGGTTGACACATGTTCTGACCCAACTGGGTTCCCAAAGAGCAAACACAGACAAAGGCAGCAGCCCCCACCTTTTAAGGTTTAATATCAAATTCTGTTCTCAAGGCTGCTTTCCACTCATTAGCTCCGACAAGAAAGAGCCTTGCTAAGTTGTTTGTCAAGGCTGCCAAAAACCCAGAGATAAGAACTAATTTACAAGATTCTCCAAACACCAACTAAGATGTCCACCAGTTGAGCTTAAGAGCTTCTTTGCTGTCTGCAAAGAACGCTTTTCCANGCACTTGGCACAGGCTCCTCGGGAACCTCCTCATCGCTGCTGCCAGCCCCCACAATCTCTGAAGGCAGCAGTCCACTCCCGGATGGTCCTGGCCTCTCATCTTAGTCCTCGCTCTCCTCAGCCATCTGCACCTGCTGCCGGCTAACCACAGCAACACAGGTCTCCCCTTGATCCAGGTGCCACACTGGATTGCTTGCTTATGAGCCCGTCATCAAACACAGCAGGGCCAGAGGTGGGCTGCCAGAGGTTCACATGGGTTTGGAAGAACCCCTTAGCTAAAGGCCCTGTCACACTGGCCGACGGATGCAAAATGTTTGTAAAAAGGACACAGCGGATGAGAAAAATGTTCCATGCTCTTGTTATCCGCTCTCAAAACAAGGGCAAAAAATTTCCTAACCAGAGCGCGACAACACGGAAGGAACGGAACAGCGGGGTAGGGCACGCCAGGGCGGATGGAAGGCCAGATGCTCCACGGAAGCCTCAGCGGACTGGAAGCGGATGGGAGCGGATGCAATCCGCAGGCTTCCGGGGAGGCCGGCAGCAAAGCGGACGCAGAACGGATAACAGCGGATGCCAGAGCAGACGACCGATCCGCGATGAAGCGAGTATGCCACAGCGGATGCCTAGTGCGATGCCTACGCGTTCACTGCGTATTGCGGGGAGGATCGCCATTGCGTCAGGCCGCGGAGGTATAAAGGAAGCAGCCATCCCAAGGCAGGTCACCATTCAGAGAAAGACCTGCTTCCAGACAAATCGCACTGCCTTGCCATCCTGCCCTGCCTGCATGCCTGCCTGCCAGCCTTGGTGCCTGCTATTGCTGCCTGCCAGCCTTGCTGCCTGCCAGCCTGTGCCTGCCATCCTGCCTGCCTCCCTCCAGCCTGGCCTGCCAGCCTTGCTGCCGGACTGCCTGCCAGGTCTACCTTTGCCAGCCTGTCTGCCAGCCTTCTGCCAGCCAGCAACCCCACAACCATGGGGAAGAGAGAAAGCCTTCAGCCATCTGCTGCCAGCCCTGGCAGGAGGGACAGGGCCAACCTCCACCCCCTGGCCCTCACTATGCTTCTGCTGGGCTTTGTAGCATGGGCTCGCTATTCTGCAGCTGGGCTTCTGCTGCTTCTGCTTCTGGGGGAGCTGATGATGGATGCTTATGCAGTGGTGCTTCTGCTGGCTGCTTACTCTGCTAAAGCTGCTTCTGGCTGGTGGTGCTTCTGCTGGTGCTTTTACTCTTGCTGGAAGCTCAACTCCTCCGTCTCCTGCTCGGTCCTGCTTGTCCTGCTGGTCACCTGCTCGTGCTCTCTGGTCTGTCGTCTGCTCGTGTCCTGCTTCGTTGCTCGTCCTGCTGGTCCTGCTCGTGCTCCTGGTCCTGCTCATGCTCCTGTCCTTGCTCGTGATCTCTGGTCCTGCTCGTGCTCCTGGTCCTGCTGGCCTGCTGGCGCTGCTGGTGCTTACTCTGCTTGGTGCTGATCCTGGTCCTGCTGGTCCTGCTGCTGATGCTGCTGGTGCTGGTGGTGCTTACTCGCTGCTGCTATCCTGTCCTGCTGATGCTGCCTGCTGGTCCTGCTGGTGCTGCTGCTTGTGGAGGAGGAGCCCCTACAACCTGGAAGCCCATCTTGATGAGGGCCCCTGTGGTCTGCCAAAGGGAGGAAGAGGCATATGCGAAAACGGGAGAGGAAGGCAATACTCCATCGAGAGGAACATGAGGATGAGTGCTGGAGTGGCTGTAGAGAGAATGAGTATCTATGGCGGAAGGGACACAGGCTCTACGGACACCAAAAGGAAGCGGGCTGCTTGAGAGAGAAGGCGGAGAGCCTGGGCTACACTTCGGAGGTGCTCCTCGGCTGTGGAAGCACATGCACACCTGGTACAGAAGCTGCACCTGAAGAAATCTGGCCAGGCACAGTTAAGCTGATGGACAGAGAGACCTACAATCATGGCCAAGTTGCAGCTTCCTGGAGGTGAATCCGCCACCGAGGAGCACCAGGAGGCCCCTCTGTCTACCCTCTCTCTCAGGCCTGCTGAGAGAGCCAGTCCTCTTCCGGTGATAGTCAGCTCCTGTCTCCAGGCAGGTTTTTGTGGAGCATCCCACGCGGAGAACCCCACAAGCTGTTCTAACTGTGGCGGAGCGTGTGCAGGGACTCCCTTGGTGCAGTGGGAGAAAGGAGACGGCACTTCCACCACAGTCCAACCGCATCCACCCCCAGCTCCAGCCTCCACAGAAAGGCAGAGAGCCAGACAGAGAGGCAGAGCCACACTGTCCTGCTGGAGATCAGGGACACCCATCCGGAGCAGCGTAGATCTCTCTCAGCTGGGTCCACACCGACTCTCATCCTCCAACCACAAGCCCCTTCCTCACCTATGTCAAACCAGACCCTCACGGACATGGCAGAACCCAGTACCAGGTGGTGAAGGAACAGGATCACTGATCTGCTTCACAACCTCCAGATCCAGTATGAACCTGCTCCCAGCAGTCCAGGTCTGCTCCTCCACCCCAAGTGATGTCCCTCCCATTCCAAGGCTTTCCACAGGCCCTCACCTACCAGTTCTACAGCTACCAGGGAGGTCCAGCAGCACAGTAGCAGCCCTTCCCAGGTCCAGGCACAGGCTCATTGGACGCCACCTATTGCCAGCGGGTCATGATACCACCGATCACCCATCGCCACTGATTGCCACCGACGCCACATTGCCACCGGTTCCACTGATGCCACTGATGCCACCTATGCCACTGATATGCCACCGAGCCACCATTGCCCACCAGTTCCATGATGCCACCGATGCACCCACGTCACCGATGCCACCCATTGCCAGTTCCTCACCAGCTGCAGACCAGACAGCCCACTACACTGCTCCTTCCTCCACCCACAGCCAAGCCCGGCCTCAGTACATCTGTCATCGGTACTGGGGCTGACACCCATTGGCATGAGAGAAGGAGCTCTCAACATCACGGGGCTGAGCCAGCTGTCTGAGAGCTTCCTCATACACACCGTCACCTGTTGTCCTCTGGGCCAGGCACCCCAGTGGCGCTTCAGACCAGCACTCCAGCAGCAGCCACCTCCCACAGCGCTGGACCCTTCACTCCTGAGACTGGGCACACCTTGACAGTTGACAGAGAAGAGTGCCCAGAGACTGGTGGCTACTGTAGACTTTATTTGGACACTTGACTTGGGTGATTTTTCTTTACACTTGTTATTAATAAAGATTATCTTTGCTTCACACACTTGCTTCATTTATTTTTTTTCAATAAAGTCTTGGTGGAAAAACTTTTAGAATGGTTTAAGCCTTTGCATGCTTATGGATGGGTAAGGAAGCAGTGATGAGGCAGGGATACCTTTGGAATGGGTAATAGCTGTGGGATGTGCAGAGTACCTTTGGGATGGGTAAGATAGCAGTGATGGGCAGGTATGGGATGGGCAGGATACCTGTGGTGAATGGCAGGGATAACCTTTGGCATGGGTAATAGCTGTGGGGATGGGCATGGATACCTTTGGGATGGGCAGGGATACCTTTGTGGATGGGCAATAGCTGTGGGAATGGGTAATAGCTGTGGGATAGATAAACCTCCAGTGCAAGCCTAGTGGGACTGTGTGGTCCACCCCCAGCTGCCACACCTATGGCCCTTAATTATGAAGAATAATGTAATCAATCATCCACACATGTCAACACAAACACAACTCTTTATTAATGCCCTGTTCATTGTAGGCCCACCCAAACATACATGGCCCAATCCCATCAGTGTGATGAGACAGGCTGAAGGAAGCATCCATTAAGCAATCTATCATCCTGACTTGCCACTTCCACCGCTCCAGCTGGGGAGTTGCACCAGTGTTTCAGGAGGTTGTGCTGCTTTCTTCCCTTCACGTGAGGCCTCAGTTGGGGCCGGTGTACATCCACCAGTGTCTATCAGGTTTCGCCCTTGCCTCCATTCCCCAGGTCTCCATGTCCCCATTGCCTTGTTGGAGGTCCACGAGCTTGTTCTGCAGACTGGGTAGTGGGTGCACATGAGATTGTTGCAGGATGCAGCAAGCTTCCACGATCCTCCTTCACGGTCTCTGGGATGCTGCATGTGGTAGAAGTACCTGGAACCTGTTGGCCAGGATGCCAAAGGCGTTCTCCACCACCCGCCTTGCCCTGGACAGCCTGTAGTGAAGATCCTCTCTTCACGGGTGAGGCACTCTGGAGGTGTAGGGCTTCATGAGGTAGGTTCTGAGGGAGAAAGGTGTCATCCCCACGATGAAGTAGGGCACATCTTGCGTGTGTTGGCAGGGGGTCTGGATCTGGGAAGCCCATGATGAGTGTTGCGTTCCAGCCCCTCCTTGAGGTGACTGGCGTTGTATACCTGGGCATCTGAAGCTGACCGTTCCTGAAGCATCGATGTACATGAACTTGTAGTCAGCATCAACCATGGCAAAGAGGATGATGCTGAAGAAGCCCTTTGTAGTTGAAATAAGTGGACCCCCGACTTGGCTGCGCTTTGCAGGCCACTGCTTGCCATCTATGGCTCCAAAGGTGTTGGGGGAAGTTCCACTTCTGATACCACTCCTCTGTAACTTTTCTTCCATCTTTCTTCAGTGGAGGGCACTGCGAGAGCTCCTCCAGGTATTCTTCGATGATGGCCTGCACCACTTCTCTGACCACAATGCTGATGGTGTTGTGTGGCACCCTCCAGCCATACTTGCATGCCCCTTTAGGTGGTCCCTGAGGCCAGGTGGCACAGAGTCAGTGCCACCTTGAGCCCAGGGTCCAGGTGGGCCAGAAGTTGGTGCTCAGCTTTGGTCAACCTAAGGTGTCAGCCGCTGCACAACTTCGTCAAACATGGCTGGAGGCATCCTCATGAAGTTTTGGAATGCCCGAGTGTCTTCGTTTCTTCAGCTTCCACCATCAGCTTGTTGTACAGTCCTACTCTGCTCTTTCTCCGATCCATCTTCGGACCCAGACGCTTCTTGGCATCCCTCCTTCTTCCCTAGTTAGACGTGAAAGAGCCTGTAGATGGCTTCGCACTGTTGCAGAATGATGGTGTGGTTGCCAAAAGGAGTTTGTTACGATCCCTGGTGGGACAATGACTGGATTGGCTGTGGAAGAGCAAGAGGCAGAATGAAGGCTGCAGACGGTCTGCACAGCAGGCTGGCTGGTGTGAAGTGAGATTCCAGTGTGAGTGCTCCCCCTATTTATAGGGCAATATAGGTTTTCCATATGTGTCCTTCTGCGATCCTTCGGACATCCTCTAGACATCCTTAATATCAAGATAGGTGCCCCTATAAGAACGTCTTTTTCCGTTTCTTAAATGCTTTGTTTGGAGTGCATCTGCTTTCATCCTTTCTGCCCGTTCCGTGTCTACTAACGCTGACGTTCCGTTCTGCGTCCGTTCCGCTTGCCTCCTGTGTCCGCTTTCCTCTGAGTCAGATTTGAGTTGCGCGGATGCCTTGCGATGTAGCGGACATGTAACGGATGCGGCAGATGGCAGAAACGGAGATGTCCCCCATATGCCTAGCGGATGCAGATACGGGACGCGTTGGATACATTTTCGCTCAAAGTTTTGAGCAGCTCAAACTTTTTGAGCGGTGGAACCTCACGTCGACGGGATGCTGGACGGATAGAGAGGAGAAGCAAAAATTGACGCAGTGAGTTACAACAACGGAGGCATCGCTGTTAACCAACGATGGCAAGTGTTTTTCTCCGTTTTTACTCCATCTCTTCCATCCGTGGTGCAATGTAAACGCTTGAACATCGTAGCGCACCTGGCATGTCAGAGATCAACGTCCAACCTCCCCCCTACTCCTGGCTGGTCCTACCCACCCATGCTTCCTCCCGCTCCCAGGAGTTCCCCATGTGAGCCCATTTTGGATACAGAGAAGTGCAGAGCGCACGTGGAGGCTCAGGGAAGCAAAAACGGACTCCCCAGAAGTTCAGGAAGGCTGGGAAATGTGGGCCCGTTTCCCAGGCTTCCAGGAGCCGATGGGCCCGTTGCGAGCCCGTTTTGCCTCCTGAAGCTCGGCGCCCCCCCCCCCCATGGTGCAGGAGGCTGACGCCCACCATGACCACCCCTGCGTAGGACCCAGTTGGAGAGAAGCTTCTGCAAGGAAGTCGCCTTGTCTGCAGCAAGAGTCCTTCATGTCACTTTAGCTTTCTTTCTTTTATTATTAAATTTTATTTAGTTTTGAAAATTTAAAAACATAAAATAATACTTTTTACATCATTATATCAACATCAAAACATCTTTTACATTTCCTTTTGAGCCAAAGGAATCCCTCCCAACAGGTGCCAGTGAGCCATGGCAAAATTGGCGCTGCCTGAATTGCCTTAGAACTGGAGTTGGGAGATGCAAAGCCCTGATGCAGAAATGGGGATACAACCATGATGGATCCACAGAATGCGACTGCGGGGAGGCTCCCCAGACAATGGAACACCTATTAAACTGCACCCTGCTACCACAACCCTGTACATCACATGATCTCCACGATTACACCCCATGTGCCAGAGCCTGTGTTCTACAGTGGCTGGGAAATGTGTAGCGACACGAGAGAAGATTTCCTTATCATCTTTTTAAATACACATTTCTTTCATTATACAATTTCAACTTAATATATAAATAAATATAGATATGAATATAGATATAAGTATTTATAGTTTCTTATTCTTTACCTTATTGTCATTTTAATTTCCTTTTATTCTTAAACCATTCATACCAGGCATCCCAGACATTATAATAGATGGACTGTTCTTTGTCTCTTAATTTCATTGTTTGTCTGTCCATCTCTGCACAGTCTAAATTTTTTTTATATAACAACATCCTCTGATGGTACATTTTCCTGCTTCCAAAATTGTGTGGAGGAAATTCTAGCAGCTGTTAAGATATGTAGCATAATGTATTTATCCTCTTTATTATATGTCAGAGTATATTCATGAACTGGAACAGAGCCTTAGTCATGAAAGCTGGCTGGGTGACTTTGGGCCAATCACCAGGAGACAGTGAGTTCTAGTCCTGAAAAAAGTGACTTATGACTTGATTCCCCTCTTGCAACCACCTGACAAGCAAAGTTAAAGGTTAACTTTAACCTTTAAAAGTTAAAGCTAAATTCATTTAAACAACTGGGTAACTAAAAATTAAGTGAATGCTCTGATTCACTTAACAACGGTGGCAAGAAAGGTTCGTAAAACGGGGCAAAACTCACTTAACAAATGTCTCACTTAACAACAGAAATATTGGGCTCAATTGTGGTCGTATGTCAAGAACCACCTGTACATAACTCAAGGCCCAGTTGTTCCCAAGGGCGCCTGGAGGGTAATATGACTTCAGGTTGTTCATGGCAGAGCAATAGTTGTATTGATTGATGTTTGCTTATCCTCAGTGCTATATTTTAATTTGACCTCTGTTTTTAATCTACAGACTGGATCTTAAAAGTTATAGGCTCCTCAATTCCTTTCCCACTGGGGCCCTTATCAGCTTTAGTAAATCTAGCAAGCCAATAAATATGGTAACCCTGATTTATGGATTTGGATTTTTATTTTTAAAAATAAATCTTGTTCACTTATGTGAAGGCATATTCTACATGCCAAAATATTAAATCTCCCATCGAGGTTGTTGTTTTTTGGGTTTAATGAGAGATCAAGCAAATGAACTGTGATGGAACAGGATTTTTTTTCCTCCCCTGCACTTTTTAGAAGTTTGAATAATGAGAATTTTGAGTTTAAAAAGAAGTATTTCTAGAAAGTATCAGCATAGTTTCTGGTTAATTAACCTCCTTTTTGTTAGAGGATTGCTAGTTAATAGCTTAGAATAGAGGCCCAATAAACTTGGCATTGATTTGGCCTTCTCTGTAGAAGTTGGAGATTCACCAAAAAAAAAAAAAAAAGTCGGGGAAAAAGGCCCATAAATGGATCCAGTTTAGGAGACTGGGAAGAAGAAGAAGGGAAGAACTGAGAAAAGTGGGAGACAGTGGAGGAGGAGGACGAGGAGGAAGAGGAGGAGAACTGTGGGGTCCTTGGTGCTCTTTGAGCTTGGTGGTTTTCTTGCAGACCTTTCATGACCCAATTATGTCACATCATCAGTGCTAACAAGGAAGTGGGGTTTGTTGAGTGGAGGAGAAGAAGAAGTGGAAGAGGAGGAAAAGGAGAAGAGAAAGAGAAGGAAGAGGAGAGGAGGAGAAAGAGGAAGGAAGGCCAGCAAGCTTGTTTACCTAACCACTGGGACAGGGAAGCACAAGGTGATGGAAGAATATGAGTAGATGAAGACCAGCAAGCAAGATTAAACACTTTCTATTCAATCTGCTAATCTGAGTTGATGTTCTTAACTTTTCCTCACTTGTACTAACCTCCACTGACCTGAGAACACATCATCCCTAGGACTCATTCCTGGTAGCCCCACTTAGGGCACCGATATCTCCAGAAATTGATCCCACTGAGAATTTCTGGCAGTGGATTGACTGTAGATATCTATGGGCCAGCATTTCTCTCTCTCTTTCTCTCTCTCTTTTTAAATATACTTTATTAATCTTTTATAATTTTATAAAGTCAAACAACAAAATAAATCTTATATCAACAGTGTGTGACACTTATCCTATGCTAATATCTTGTGCATTATTTACAAATATACAAAACTGTGCAAATATAAATCATTAATTTATCTAGTACTTATCTCTATTTATTTACAATCCATTTATCTAACCACCAATCTGTCTTTGCTCAATCCAATCACACCATTTTCCCCACAACTTGTAGTAATCAGATTCCTCTTTCTCCTGTGGACAACTGGGGGGAGCATGTGAATTCCTGAACTTAGATGAAGCGATGCGAGATCGAGTAATATGGGGTTTAAGAGATTCTAATTTACAAAGCAAGCTACTAAATAAACCTAACATAACCGTAGCCGAAGCCATCGCTGAAGCCACAGCTGCTGAAGCCACGAAAAAATTGGCGGTCAAAATGAAACAGATGAACGCGAACAATGACGAAGCGAGCCTAACTAGAGGGAAGAAACAATTTCCCACCACCACACACCACGAAGATTTTGACGAGATGTCAGAATCTTGGCATGAAGGGAATCACCACCCTCGGAAGCCGATTGCAGACTCTCCTTTGATGCCATCTTGCAGAGCTTGGTAAGAAAAGAGGACATACTCGAGAGTGGTCGACAGAAAAAAAAAAATGTACAGCCCCCAAACAGACGCAGAACTTCTCTCCCACACAAGCTGAGCAAAACAACAGACAAAACAGTGGCAGCGAAACAAATGGTGCCAGGTTAAGCCGAAAAATAACCCAATCAGACCTGTCACTCTATCGAAAGCGCTCAGCGGAAAAGCGCAGGGAAAAAAGTCAAGTAATAATAGATAAAATCGGAAGCAGCCCCTGCGAAATGAGGTGAACTCAGGGTCTTTTCTTGTCAATGGTGTCATGGACACAGATCAACAACTGGCTCCCTTAATATCGATCTTAATAAGTGTACTTATCAGAAACAAAAATTAATCGGTATAGTGATCTAGCGCGAGAAGTGATCATTCCTGTGTGGTAGGTCTAGGACTGATTCCTGAGGTTCACCTACACAACACACGATGTTAAAGTCGTTGCTAGTTGACAAAGTCAAGCCGATTACTGAACCAAGCTCTTCCTGCTGCGCACATCGAAATGGTTTTGCACGGTGTGGCATCGGAATTGACTGGAGTTATGACCGGCGTGCCGCAACCGACTGCGGGAAGAAAACCTGATCCACGAGTCCGTGACGTACGTTTTCAACGGCTCCCTAGGCAACGGTGTCGGGGGACGCCCAATTTTCCTTTATTTTAGACCCACAGGTGAGCCCCTGATACTAAAGGCCAGACTGAGTTCCTTTGTGCATGTAAGAGCAAAAATAGAGGAACAACTAAACAAAACTAATTGATCCAAGGGGTTTTGAGCCTGTTGCACCATGCCTAATGGGAGATGCCATTTGAACACCAGTTAAAACATGACGGCGTTGTTCCGCTATCTGTGGGAGACTACAAGGCTACCCTGAACCATGTGCGGCAAACAAAGCCGCATACCCACGGTGCCAGTCGCTTACAACATTATTACATTCACTTGGGGGAGGAAAGTTTTGCTAATTAGATCTAGCACAAGGCTTACCACACGAGCTTCCAGTAGACCCCTTTAACGCCGAGGCACAGCAGCGATAGTGACCCCACAAAGGGCAGTTCAAGGTTGCAACAGAGACTCAAGTTTGTGAGTGAGTGCTGCCCAGGCGGTGTTCCAAAGCTCATGGAACGCCTATTGAATGGAACACAATGGGGTCGTGCCATTATTTGACGAGGTCCTAATTTCATGCCAAGATTACAACCCAACTAGGAAAAAAGACTAAGAAATGTAGCTTACAAAATCAGATGAATTGGGCCTGAAAGTAAAAAAAAAGATAAAATGCTGCTTAAGTGACTGATCGCCGTTCAAATTTCTGGGCTATTTAATAGAGCGGGAAAGGGTTACACCCTACTGAAAAAAAAGTCAAAGCCATAGAAAGACGCCACTACAGGCAAGAAACAAAACGAATTTGCAGGCATTTTTGCGACTAATAAATTTTCTATAACATATTCCTTCCCCCACACAAAGCGAAATAGCGGACATTACAGGACCGCGTTACTGGATAAAAAAACTACATTGGACTGTGCCGGGTAATTAGAGAACAAAAAGCCTTCCAGCAAATAAAAAAATCTATTGAACGATCAAACACCGTCGTTATCCAGCTTTAGCAACACACTTCCATGAGTGGTGACCCTGCGACCTCACGCGTTCGGAGTCTGCTGCCATCCTGCGGAGCCACCAATTGCAGCGATGGCGAGAGAGGCAACCCGTGCGGCTTATTATTCGAAAGACTCTGTCAAAAACAGAAACATAACTATACCCAACCTAGCACGAAGCAGGCCTTGGCGGCAATCGTCCGCCGAGTTGAGAACGGCTTCACGAACTATCTCTACTGGGCAAAGAACATTTTTGATACGTAATGGACATAAACCGTCTACAACGAATTTTGGCCTGGGAAACAAGCCCTACACCGAACATTTTGTCCACGCCGACGATGACCTAGATATGCGTCAGAATTCCTTAGCAGCCTACTCTCTTATACATTAACGCTCATCGGACCCGGCGAAACAAATCTCCCAGGCTAGAGAATGCATTAAGCAGAGCGCTGGTCACCGACAATGGAGGAAGACCCGTAGGCACCGACAATGACCACTTGCAGATAGAGACCATGACCCGAAGCTACCAAATATTGGAAAGCGACATGTGGCCACGAGCCAAGCCACAAAGGACCCGAAGCTGACTGCCCGCAATTCTGAACTGGTAGGTAGAAGGCTGCTGAGAAAACCGCAAAAAACACTCATGACTTTAACCTTTCCGCGACCAGACAAGAAACGAACTCTCAATTCAGAAAGGCGCGTTGTGCTTCTTGTTGTGGGACGTGATCGAGAGCGTAGTATTCCCACCTAAATTATCAAACCAGCTGGTACGGGGTAATGCTTCACGAAGGCCACGCCCTGCGGTATTGGTTAAAAATGAGAAGTCCATACTTGCTAGAAGCGTATGCCTCGTGGTGATATGGATAGGCTTCGATATGGTAAAATAGTGCATGCAACATCCTGATCGGTAAGATAATCTATGCAACATAATGGCATAAAAAAACCAGCGCTTTCTCCACCACAGCACCCATAAGGGACTGGGATACCCCACGTATGCCCCTGGGTCCGAATCCACCATTGACTTTGCAGAGACCTTACTTAGCGGACCATACCTTCCTGAATTGTCATAGATGCATACGATCGAATGGGCGTGGAGAAGTTGTAGTTATGGCCATCTACGCACAACTGAACACAGTTTTATTTAACAAACTTGTACAAACTCTCTCTTGCAAGTCCCTCATTGGACTGGCGATCGTGGACATCCTATTGTGTCCCGACAACGGTGCCACAAGATTCAACATATAGCATCCAATTCGAAACAGTCACGCCAGTAGTCCCTCCCTAGTGTATCAATCGCCATGCTCCTAACCGTGCTGGCCCACCCGCGCAAATGAGAGGTAGCTGACAGACATTTGGTCAGGTTTACCAAAGAGGGGTTAGAGAGAATGCGCAAACATTGGGGATGTCCAGAGAAATATTAAGCCGTCTCCTACTCACCCTCGCAACATATCCACAACCCAGCATACTGCAGTCACTTATTAACCTAACACAAAACAGCCCGGCAGAGACTATAATGCGGCATCTACTAGTCTGGAAGAACTTATAGTCTTCGCAATTAGACAGAATTGCACCAAATTATACACCAGAAAGATACGCCCACCTCCTATCACACACATACCGACCCCTCGCTCTGCGACTCCTCCCCCATTCAGACACAGTTGAAAAAATGCGCGTATCTCCCTGTAGTATCTATGCAAAACAAATTTCACGCGGGAAGATACCACTACCTCTTAATGGCTGCTCCTCAAGGCCACAATTCACACAAATGTACAGGCCACGCCTTGTCTCTCCTAGACCGACTAACCAATAGACAATGGTAGGGAATGGCATACTGCAGCATACATAGACCATCTTCATTCCCGAAACATTGAAAGAGATATGACGACTACGCACACAGCCACAAGATTAATAAAGAACGACGGAAAACAAACCATAAGGGGGGGGAATACAAGAAAGCAATAAAGAAACCGTGTTTAAAATACAAACCAAGAATATTCTAACAAACAAAAGAAGAGCAAGCAAAGAGACTTTATCATTTAGAAGTAAAGACTTGCGGGAAGAATCCAATCGAGGGCTCTAGCCAGAGCCAGTCCCCCAACCTGCGCCCGGACCGAAACCAAGCAGGAAGCGGCAAAACCACCGGCCTGAGCAAACTCGAGCGGGCACGCAAAATGCTGACTCACCTTCAGGCTGGTTCCATGTGAGAAGAGCCGCTCACATCGCCCCACCGAACCCCCGGTGCGAAGCGTCTCACAACGAAACCATGAAGCATACCCGCGTCAAGCAAGTAGAGTTGAACTAAAGAAGCCCACAACCCTACCTGCGCTGACGTACAATCACCACGTAGGACTAACCAAGAGGGAGGATTGT